>JAQIXX010007451.1:0-10815 GCA_034700605.1 Willowsia nigromaculata | reverse complement strand
AGCATTATGCAAAATTCTATTTTCCTTAGGATTCTTTGAGAGCTTTAGTATATGAAAATTTAAATTAAAAAAGTCTGGTGGAGACTGGAGATGGAGCATTTCAAATCTACGAAAATAAAAAGGTTAGCAGGAACCGTTTTGGAATATTCGCTAATACAATGTGAATTTCTTGCAGCCCAAAGTAACAGTCCAATCCAATAACATTGATATTGTTCCTAATATTAATATATTTTATGCCCAAATCACTTTTTTATTCATGTATCATGCCTGTATGTCATTTATATAAGAAATTTCAGCTGGTCTAAATGAGCACCTGATGGAAACAGACTCTTCTTCAGCATTTAAAATCATCAAGATGTTGAACACAGGAAGGAAGATTTACATTTCAATCAAACATTCGTATTGTAAATTACTTAGGCAGAATTAGAAGATTGGGCTTTGCAATTAGAGACCGTAGACTTGGAATTAGAGATGTTGGATTTGCGATTAGAGATGTTGGCCAAAAAAATTTAGTGGTCACAATTCTCTAATCGGCAATTTTAGAGAATTGTGATGTTAGAGAATGTGTCGGACTACCGTTTTCGTCCAACCTTGTTATTTGAATATTTTCCATATTATATATGCTTGGTTTAATTTGCGCTTGCACGCCAACTATGAAATAAAAACTCATTATCCGTAATTATTGTTTTATACTGATAATTGTTTTGTTTTTGAGCTAGTTACTGTAGAAAAAAGTTACTTTTAGTCAGTAGTTTCATGTGGGACAGAATGAACTAATATTGATATAAGAAGCTATTGGCCTAAAATGTCAGGCTGGTTAAATGCCAAATATGCATATGAATTTTTCATTTAGCATAACAATTCTGCTACAAATTTTGTTTAAATACGATTTTTGCTTAAGTTTAACAAGAAGAGCTTCCAGTTAGTAAGATTCTGTGAAATAGTTGAAATAAGTTGCAATATGTTTAAGACGTTCCATTTGTATCCCCATAAATAGTCTAAAAAATTTACTTGAAAATATATTTATTTGGTAGTCCGACACATTCTATAACATCAAAATTCTCTAAAATTGCCTATTAGAGATTTGTGAACACAAATTCTTTTTAGGTCAGCATCTCGCAAATCCAACATCTCTAATTCCAAGTCCAGGATCTTTAATTGCAAATCCACGATCTCTAATGCCAAGTCCAGGATCTTTAATTGCAAATCCATGATCTCTAATTCCAAGTCCAGGATCTTTAATTACAAATCCACTATCTCTAATTCCAAGTCCAGGATCTTTAATTGCAAATCCACGATCTCTAATTCCTAGTCCAGGATCTTTAATTGCAAATCCACGATCTCTAATTCCAAGTCCAGGATCTTTAATTGCAAATCCACGATCTCTAATTGCAAAGCCCAATCTTTTAATTCTACCGAATGATCCGAATTTACACTTCTAATAACTCCAAGTTCATTTAACGTTCGATTCAGACTCGTAAACTTGGAATTAGAGATCTTGGATTTGCAATTAGAGATTGTGGTTATTCAACTAAAGATTGTAGATTTTCAATTAGAGATCCTGGGCTTCGAATTAGAGATTTTGAACCTGGAGTTAGAGATCTTGGATTTGAAATTAGAGATTGTGTATATTCAACTAAAGATTGAAGATTTTCAATTAGAGATCCTGGACTTCGAATTAGAGATCTTGGATTTGGCAGTTAGAGAATTGGTCCCGCAAAAACTAGCGTTTTTGAAATTAGAGAATGTGTCGGTAATTAATTTATTTATGACCATCACTTGAGTATTGACTTACTATATTTACCTTCAAGTTAAAATAAACATGAAAACAATGTGCATTTTATTTCAGATATCGAAATAAATGATATTTAGTTATACATTCATATTTTTATTTATTAAATATAATCCTAATTTATTAATAGCTTACACAAGTTACTACAACTGAAAACCATGCGATAAAACACATCGAGAATCAAATAACTGCATATAAATGAATATTCATCGGCAAATATGATCAAGAAATTATAAGATTTCAAGTCAAACTTTTAGCTCTCAACAAAACTTGATGTTTTTCTAAAACACTTTAAATGTTTGTAAATATAGTTTCGAGCTAAATCCAAGTTTTGTTTTGTATTTTTCTAGGAGACATAAAATTCAAAAGAATATATGAAACTTTGTGCAATTAAAGTTCTTTCCAAATTTGATGAATTTTGAACAGATGTAGAAGATTTAGTAGTTGTGGAGACGAAGATGTATTCTCATACTGGTCCAGATCTTCGACACATAGATAATACAGTATAATATATATTACAATGTAAATGAAACAATGTGACTTCATTTGAACGAAGCAGTTTAAATTATAACATTAAGTGCAGTGCTCATCCAGTATACTTTCAAGGATTATTTCGATAATCCTATGCATGGCTTTAAAAACTATTTATTAACAGACTTAAAATAAAGAGAATTACCTGCCATTGAATACTTCATTGTCATTAGAGCTAGCACTAGATTTTTATGTCATGATATTTACATCGCTCCTTTGTAAACTACTGTACCTTTAAAAATCAATGAAATACCTATTAAATTTTTGAATATTTTAAGCAGTAATCTTGCCTTGTGAAGGCTTTAGCTTCATGTTAGTTGCGTTTTTGCAAAATAAAACATAAACGAGTCCGAGACAGCAATGTTGACAATGACATTTAGTTTTGACAGAAATGCCAAAATTTCTATGTTTCAGTGTATATCTAGCATAACTCTTTACCCAGCGCATACTCATACTTTTTATTCGCACTACTTGAATTGCTTGTAACTTTATAATGTTTGTCTTGTACATTTATATCTTAAAAACCTTCCCAACAAACATGTTTGGCAAATCCGTGAAATTTTTATTTGTTTTTAACAAAAGCTTAAAACATGAGAATTATTTAAAGATTAATATTTAAGGAATGGAAAAATCTACTGAGTGGTGCATATTTTTTTCAGCTATATCATTATAAAAGGTTACCACCTCACGTTACACATTGACATACGTACATACAAAAGTATCTTCTTAATTTAAAAGCATTAAGCTTACTGTTTGTTCAATACAGAATTGAAGCAATACAAGAGGTGTTGTCGAATCAAAAAAGTTGCCGTTGAAAAACTCCACTCTCAGCACTGGACAAGATCTCCAAAAGCGTTTAATCCATTTCCAGTTTGTTATTCCATTGCTCATCTTCTCATGTCTGAGTTTTATGCTGATATTCTCATGAGCCTGGATACTTGCGTTGTAGACTTTAGCTGCCAGCCCAAATCCAAATACGATTTGCAAGCCCGTGGAGCCTGACAGGACTATGCAGGATATTAACATGACCAATTCAAGGTTATGAAAATTTCCCACCCACAAATAAGTGAACGTTATGTTTATGAACGTGGTCAATAGAATGATCCCAACCATGAGAGTTGACCTGTGTACGTGATTGTACAAATTAAAGATGAGCTGGACCTCTCGATATAATTCCAGATGTTTTGCAAGATTGTGCTTGGTAGTTTCCATGTTTAAGGATTCCAATAGTTTCTCCATAAAAAGCACACAGCACTTCAGGGCATTCAAACTCACTGTAAAATTGATCACATAACCAGCAACAATAAAATCCATGGAAAGTCGATAGTAAAGCAGGTAGATGAAAATCTTTTGTAAATAGTCCTGGAACTGAGTAAAGGGGTGAATTGAGACGAAAAGTGCAGCGAGTGGATTCCACGGTGATGTCGGCATAATGGCTGCAATTATTGGCACGGTACATGTCAACGCTCGAAATGAGTCGTCCACGGATTGTGACAAAACTGAGGCCAACTTGCTATCTCGATTCCTCCATTGTTCACAACTCTTGTGGCTTGTGTAGTCTGGATTATGGTGCTTTTCGAAGGATATTAGAAAGTTGAGAAATGCGCAGACAGAGTGGGAGTGGAAATTGTGGAAGCGGGTAAAAAAGTTAGCCATTATGGAATAGCCGAAAATTAAATAGGTACTCAGAATACGTTCCCAGAGGGGCATCTCCGGCTTTACTAGTTTCAAAACTGCTTGATGGATAGACTCACATGTAAATATGGAGAAGGGCACAACCCACCACCAAACTGGGTACGATGTCTTCACATAGAACTGCCCTAACTGTGAATTCCAAGCGTAAGGAAACGGAAAAGTTATCGGAATTAAGGACCTCGATTTAGCGTTTTGAAGCATTCTGAGAATGCTTGGAAGTGTTCCAGTTGTCATAAGCATGGTTTAAGAATAGAAGCCGAAGTTGTGGTTAAAACGTGTAGAAACTCTGTGAACTCCAAAATTCGACTGAAATACGAAATCGGGAGGGGTTTTTATACATGCAGAATAACAAAGAGTCGGCAGAAAACTTAATGTATTTGGTAAATCGTGTCTGTCCGGCCGCTTGCCCGTTCACGCCGGAAAAATCTTTGCTTGGACGTTATTTTAAGTCATGACATTTGGAATATTCTGAAGACGTCTTTGATGAACAACTCTTTCAAATATTCTTTTATTTGTTTTTGTGATGTGAACGATTTTTATGGTATAGAGTTTAAATAACGTTTTGTTGCTTATATGTGCAAGTACATCCGCTGCAAGGCTTTAATCCAAAAAAATTTTTTTTTGGACAATTATTTTATGAGAGTAGCTTCTTTGCATGATCGTTGACAGTCCAAAGCAATAAATGATGTATTTCATAAAAATCGTTTAAAGGTTTTCATAACATGTTTTCAATACGTGCAAAACTTCATTTAAATATCAAAACATTTCTTAAATCAAAAAAGATTCGAATAAAATATAGTGCACAATTGAATATTTATAAGCAAATGATTGTGGATAGGTATACGACTTTGGGCTAAGATTATTAAAAAATTGAAACTCATGAAACTTTTATATTTTGGCTTAGAAGGCTTTTAAAAGTTCCAAGCGTTTGATTATCATGGTATGTGAACCGTTTCCACATATTTTGCATAATTACCAATTTTTCAAACTCATACTACTGCTAAAATCTTAATTCGACTATGTGACCGAGTTTAACTGTATAAAGACTTTTCGGTTTTTGTGGCAAGATCATCGGAATGGTTAAAAATTTCTGGTGATGACCAAAAAGTTAATAATACAACTGATAATTATTTGTCTCCCTACTTAAAAATTAACAACCCTTTGCTCCAATTATGAATTTCTTGCTTCTTGAAATATATTTTTTCGTTATGTCTCTGCAAAGTTCAAATTTCATTTGTAAAAGTCAAGGTAATTCCAATTTAAGTTCTTCTATGACAATTAGATATTTTTATTTCATTGTATAAACTTTGCTCTAATGGGTTTAAAAAAATGTTTGCAAATGATTATTGTTTGAATTCCATGCACGACAGGATGTGGAAGTAATGAACAAACTAAAACGTATACTTTATTACACAATCAGTGTAACATTTTGAATTTTTCGTGTTTTCGAGAAAGTTTACCTCAGTTTTGTAAAAAATCAAATAATCAACAATTATGTTGATGATTTGATTTTTTCTATCTTTTCTGTCACTTTCCCAGTACAATAAGGTCTGATGAAGATTATCGGAAAATCTGAGTCCAGTGTTACGTCAATACTTTTTGAACACTCTGTCTCGATTAATTCCCACGTAGTTCACGTTGTTAAGTATATACTGGCTCAAAAATGTTCTATCAATGTTTTTTCGAAGTAAGCTATCCAGTGGATTATACAATGTGAAAGAAATATTGTGCTTAGAAGCAAGAACTGTTGTCGACATCACTTGAAAACTGCAGAATCTAAAATCGAGTGATTTGAATAAAAGTTTTTCACAAGCGTTGATATCCGTTCGGTAATTTGGTATCTCAAAATATTTACTATCTGACAAGAACACATGATCGTCCACTCGTCTATTATGAGAATTTGTAAAGAGTATATTGTGGAAGTATTTTGGCTGTAACATTAGTTTGATGAATCTTTTGTCGATCGCTCCAGTAATGTTTTGTGGGGAACAGAAGCCATTGCAGACAATATGATAGTAAATTTGTTCATTACCAAATGTTTGATTTACATGAAGCACAATTTTGGCCGCTGGTACGTTTTGACTTTCGACAGAAAAGTGGTGCTTTTCTTCTAAAGGCAAATTTGTGAGATCACTAATAAAAATAAAAAGTGTTGTTATGTGCATTGCAAAATAATAAAATGGATGATGAATCCAATTGGAGGTTTCTGGTTTAAGTGTTGCTATTATCAAATGGTTTGGTTGAGTGAGTTTGAAGGGAAAATCTGTGTTAAGCTGCTTGGTGTAATTAACTAAATGCATGTAGCGAACACCATTTGTCACTAAATTTAATTTGCTATTTATTAGAGAACTCAGCACAATAATATAGTCTGGTGAATTATTTCCAATAATCGCAAATAGAGACAGAAAGAAGGGCTCAAATTTTGTCTGTTTTATTGAAGTTTGAAAATTCAATGTTTTGGTTTGGTTTGTTAATGTTAGCAGAAGAAGGTATAAAATATGTAATTGATTCCTTCTAAACGCCATGATTAAAATGTTATTTTTGCACACTTCACTAATTGCTTCTAGTGCTATTTGTCCGATATTTATGGTTTCCTAAGAGTTAGAACAATGATAACGGTTATAAACTTGACAAATAGTTAAATATAACTAGTTTTTGTTGCTGCCTCGAATGTAAATGAAGATGTTATATGATTTTCAAAAGTGAAAACTTTGTTAGTAGAATGGGATGAAGGTAAATGAATTTGAAAGCTTGATGGCCAGCCGCAGAATACCTGTGCTACACAATGTCTGTGATACCGTCTTCCTGGCCAACCAAAATTGTCTTCGTAACATGTTTACTTCATTCCTATAGTACTAAATTTACTAAATTATTACAAGTGTTATGCTCCTTGTGTGTTTTTATGGATTTAAAACGTAAATAATGTCCAAAATTACTTCTTACAAAACCTCATATACTATGTATTAAATGTTTTTGTTATGTAGGAACGTTTATAAAAATTGGATATTATGCGTAAAATATACAGTTATGTATGTTGTATTTACATACATACAATATCTAGTTTTAATTGCATGGCTTTTTCATATATTAAGTAAGAATAACAAGCAATTTCAAGACGAAACCGTTTATGTATTTCTTCAAAGGCGGACAAGTTAAGTGAGTGATGTTGTTTTAAAATAAAATTAAGAAATTATTTGGCAACTCTTTTTTTTTCAAGCCAAAGTTTATTTCAAATACATTACAAACATATTACACTTAATAAACAATTGTTTACAATGTTACCATTTGGTTTGCCTATTAAATTTGAGTTTTTCTGCTAGAAAGGAACAAAATGACAAAATATGTCCTCCTGCTATTAAAACAAAGACAATGAATAAATTGCTATTGCTGAGAGGTCGTTCCTTCTGATTTTTAAACAAAGTGTCATCCTCCTTTGGACAACTGAAACAAGAGGAAGATAGCTTTTGGCTTGTGTCAGATGACTTTTCATTCTCTTCATTCTCCTCCTCCTCATTCTTTTCTTCCACTTTCCTGTTTTCGAGTTTTAGCTTTCTTTTTGCTAAAACTTCCGTTTTCTCAAGAAACTGATCATACCACTTGTTAATCAAATATCCCGCTCGAGCCCTACCAATGTAGCTATCAATAGCCTCATAAAATATAAACCCTTTCCGAAACGCTAAACCTCCATGAACCTGACTATTAGCTTGTTTTGCTACATACAGGGACCTGAACCCTTTTAATGTCGTGGAATGCTCAGCGACTGCAGAATATATAAAAGAAGCCCATCCTAAACAAGCGGCCAAGTCCTTTGAAGCTTCCTGCAGACACGGGATCATTTGACCTTCAATTTTCATTCTGCTTGCAATTCCCTGCACCACTGGATTTGGGGATTTCGTCATTAATTCCAGCTCAACACCGCCCACACTCTGTAAAATAATTTTGTAGCGGGTGTTCAAATACAATTGCTTCATGGTGGTGGGAACTGGAGGTTTCTTGGTGAAAGTTAAGTAGCCTACAAGATTACTTTTGTAAGCCATGCCGATAGTATAGGAGAAAATAATCCAGAGAAAGATGATGATCCTGGAAATGTTCTTTTTAGGGATGCGACCCGGTTGGTCCATAAGAATAACGAAAAAGCGTAAAATGACCTCAAAAAAAGTGACTACTTGAAATGATCCCGCTTCCATCACAATTTTCGCAAGAAATACGACAACGAAAGTTATATAGGTTGCAAATGTAAGTATCCATAATATTGGGGTGAGTGGATACACAAGTGCCTGCCATTGACGAGATGCTTTCATCAGTTTTGCAGCAAAAACGAGCATCTCTGTATACTCTGGACTGGGGAAGCTGAGATATCGATAGCGTTCCATTGTTGGAACTATATTGGCTCCGATGTCAGCAAAACCATCTACAAGTTCACCAACCACACCTGTCCAACTTCCGTTCTTAATTTGAACCCCGAATCCAGGAGTTCTCAGTTTATTTGAGAAATCGAAACTTGAATTGGTTCGTCTGCCGATTTCGTAAAGAAGTTTGTACTGGACTCCGTCCACACGATCCGTCTCATTTGGTCTGAAGATGTAAGGTGGATAAATTGCGAATGCTATGCGAAATTTCTGGCCATTTAAGTTTTTCAGTCGCTTATAAAATTTGATTGGTGCAGATCGTTGAAACGAGCCATTAAAAGTTTTTGGCTCTACATAGTAGATTATGTGATTACTATTGGACGAGTCTAAACACATACCATATTTTTGAGTGAGATTTTTTAAAGCAAAACTTTCACGTAAGACAATTGCTAGTATAGATTCTTCTGGGGACACAAAAATGAACCAATCGTTTACAGTATTTGCAAAGTTTGAAATATTTTTTAAAAGTAGTGATATCAGTCTGGTGTCCTTGTGTTCAAAAGCGAAGACAGTATTTGAGCAACAAGACTTGTGTTTTGAATAAGCCAGTGAATTTGAGTTGGGACGGTTCTGGTGATCATGATAATAAAATATTGTATATGGCTCTTGAAACACTAAAACTAATGAATTCCAGCCTAGAAGGAAACTATTTTTTTCCAAAATTAAGTTGAAGGTACAATACATATCTGTAGATTGTCGTTGCAGGTGAATATTTTCGATTATTGCTTCTGTTAGAATCTGGGAACCCAATGAATTTACACTGGTAGTACATAGACTACAATCCATAATAGTCAAAGATAATACAGTCAGATTCACAAAGGAAAAGTGACACAGCAGAAAATTCTGCTTGATGGTTTTAGCTGAACTCTTCATGGTGATAACTTGAAAAGAGAAATGATGAAAGTGAAAGCCTTTTCGGTAAATCACATAATTTATTTGCACTTGATGCGCGAAAACTTTTAAGTAATTGTCCTGCCAATACCAATGATAAAACGATAGAAAGACACTCTTATAAACCCGTGGACTATTATTTTGTAATAATAGCCTGTCTCAAATTCAAAACTCTCTTGGTTGCTTTACTAAATATGTATTTGAAATGTTATCATGAATAATAAATCAGGTAAGCTGAAGTGAATTACGGCAATTCTTGATGGAGAAGATATGAATAACAATGTTACATAATATTATTGAAGATAAATAGGCTTTGTACGGTAAAATTAAGCTATACAACACTAAAAATGGTTCATCAAGACAAACTCGTGCAAGGTTAATGTACATGCAGATAATATGGAGAAAATGTCTGGAAAAGTTTGAATAGTTGTATTTCCATGTCAAATGCCTATATTTCTATAATTTAGTGACCCTTAAAATAAGACGGTTTGTACAAGATCAATATATCAGCATGAACTCGTTAGTTTTTCAGAACTAAACTGCGTGGTAGCGATGTGAAACTTTAATAAATGTCCCATGCAAATTTGTTCCGGTACAATGTTAATAGTTTGTTAATCTCAAATAATAACGGCTACCATGTAATTTTATCCGACAATGCAATAATGATAAAATGAACAAAGATTTCTTAGAATAATGCTAATGTAAAAAATGTAGCAGGTGTAGCATGTAAGGAGCTTAGAAGCTACAAAATCATTAATAAAATATTCATGGTGTACTGTTGTAAGTTTGAGATATTGTTTGTGTACCTAGATTTCACCTTGAAATCGACATTCTAGTTTACTTGAATGCATGTAGCCTCTCACCTAACAGTAAAATTCACCCAAAAAATTCTCAATCATTAGTAAATATCTCCAATAGTAAATGCATGTATTTTAAGGTGAACTTCACTTGTATCGTTAACTTTAGACCAGTCGTATTGCCAGGAATATATCGAAATCTACGTAAGAAAGAGTCATATCTTTTTTCATTTGAAAATTCTACTATATCTGTTGTTGCATTTTTAATTATTTTCCGGTATTTAAAGCAAGAGTCCGTAGTTATTGGTTCTGATTGGTTTCAACGATTTTCTTAAGCTTCAATTATTTCCATTTTTAGACCCTTAAAATACAAATGAATACTTTGATGCTACAAATATATGAAAAAATCAATTATCTTACCCTCCAAGAAAAGGTTGAACTAAAAATGTGGTTGTATTTAACCGATTCTGGTTATACAGATGATTACTGTAATGATTCTACAGGGATGATTACTGTAACTTTGCCCATCTTCAAGAGCTCATATATGCATCAAAGCGCTGCATTTCAATGCATTAAAGTTTTCTTGGTTATGCACTGTCTTTTTAAGAACATATTGAGCACTTAGTGAAGCTTCCGCCTCTTAAAATGCCCATATTTCAATGAAATTAATTGTTCTACCTCAAATGTGACTTTTCCACGA
>JAQIXX010007450.1:0-10818 GCA_034700605.1 Willowsia nigromaculata | reverse complement strand
CTGCAGGACAAAGCTGTTGTAGGTCTTCAATTCACATGCCCTGCATTTATCGCTGAATGCATTGGCATTTCTTTGATATTGTCATTCCATAACGCGGGATTTGAAGTAGAAAGTCAGTTCCAAGTTGGCAATTATCCCCAGCGTTTCGTTCAAACAGTATAATTTGATTCCGGTTGACAGCCAATAAGGTTGAAGGAACATTCACATAACAGGTTTGGCTTCAGAATGCATATGGAATCGTTTGTACGCGATATAGTTTCCAGTCAGCATCCCTAGGTAAAATTCGAAATTGCAGACGTAAACTTCCCTTCCGTCTTTCGAACACGCAATCTGCAATTAATATTTTGGAGTAGAGTTCAATTTCGTAATATGTGACTGCGAGTCGGAACCCTTCTTGTTCCATTTTTTGGCGGAGTTGAGCCAAATCTCGTTGTAACTCATGAGAAGACAGAAATAGTCGGGGAATTTTCTTTGACATGCAAACGCCATTTGCTCTCTTGAACCAAACGTAGGATAGTAAACCACGCGTGATGAACTACGCGTTCGCATTAAATTCACATTCAATGCAATAAAATCAATATCGTTGTAACGTTATTGGAAATGGTTAAAATCTGATGTTATGTTGGCCATTTCTTTTTCTAAATTTGTGAATTCATCATGCGTTTGTTTTCATATGGCGCTGTAAGGTCGTGAGAGATGGACTGTGAAAAAGTCAGCGTGATCGTTTGTTACGAGCTTTTGAATCATTTTATTAAACGTATCCAAGAATTCTACTCGAGCAGCTACTTGAATAGTTGAATCGGATAGAGTACCAGTGAATAATTCTGACAAACTCTCTGCAATTTCAGCAGGAGCCCGTCACTGACGTGATAATGACTAATTGTTTGCAAGGCGAGGTCTTTCGTGTCATTGGTCAGCGTTTTCAAGTTGTTGGAGTAGATCTAGTTTTGACTGAAGCATTTAAAAAGAGCTATATTGAAGACAACATCCCTACAGAAGATAATAATGTGGTATTTGTGTTACTGAAGAAGGAAATGAATTCAGAGCATGTACTGCTTGTGGTAACACATGCTACCAATTACGTTGTTCTCCTGCAAGTTCACAACGGATCAATGATGTCACCGATTGGATACCGCTTTCTGCCATCCCCTTTGTGCTTCTTTAAAAACCGGATGTGTATAGTGGTTGAATGTCGCAGGCAGCGAGAAATCGTTAGACGGTAGAACTAAAAAGGTTCTATCAGTAAAAAAATCCACTGGAGGTCCAAGGGCCGGAATGATTGTTTCCGCTAGAAACTTCCTTATTGCATCTGCGTTCGGCGTGGGTAGTGCTCTGGCAAAAGCAAACTTGGTGAGATATTCCGCCGCAATTAGTACATATTTGTTTTGGCAGTGTGATCAACAGATTGGATCAAAAAATCCAGTCCCATAAGTTACATAGGGGATGAACCGATTTCATTGGAATGGATTCGACCATAGAGTGTTGATTAGAGTGTTTGTATTGTTGACATATCACATGTTGTAATGTATAAAAAATTACAAAAGTATTGGTAATCAATTCATAACGGTTATAACTATATGCATTTATCTGCTGGTAACTTTCCTTTAAATATATTACTCATAAAAATAAAAGCTGGTACTACATTTGTTAGACAATTTACAAATCGCGCAGTTTTGGCGACGAGTGCATTGCAGGTTTGGGAATATGCATGGCTTGTATTGAGAAAATAAAACACGTGCTCATGTGTGGAAAAGATTTGCCAGAAAATTCTTGTTCCTGAAATTTTCAGGAGGTTTTCATCCTGCACAACAAATTATATATTTAATACAAATTTTGGTAGGTTATAATATATTTAATGGTTGTTTAAAATGAAACGCATTACGCACGTTTCTGGAGCAATTTGCATCAGTTCAAATTGTTTCAAATAAATTCCAAGGACATGCTTGAAGCAAAAGGAATAACATAGGTATCGCTTGTCACATTTGACTTCATGGACTTCTTGGTTTGCAAGTACTCACATGCAGCAAGGGAAACTCTTGCCGGATTTATCAAAAGAAAAGCCACATCCGTATCAGAAAGGTTTTTACGAAGCCTTTTAGAATATACATTTATCCGACACTGCTCCCGAAGGTAAACAATCAAATAGGACTCTAAAACAACATTTTAAGCGATTGAGAGATTGACTTTTCTATTCTAATCAGAACATTTAAATTCAACTAGACCTATTGCTTTCCATGAAGAGTGTGGTGAAAAAAGTCAAATGGAAGCCTTTATCAAAATTGACAAGGCAAATGGAAGCGGGTGAGTGCTCTGTTCTTCAGCGAAATAAATTTTAAAGCATGCACTAATGTCCATGTATAAATTTTAGCGGATTCAAAATTTTCAACTCTGAAAGACTAGTTGTGGGCGGAAAAACGGAAGAATCGTGCCACATTTTCAGTAAAATACCGAAAACAGTAATGTGTACCCACCAGTACAAATGCAGCAGAATTCCACTATCGTTTCATAGTGTTATACAAGGAGTAGCTCTTGGTCTTGCTCAAAAATAGCGTTCTAGACATTTTTAGAAATTGATTGGCTCGAAAGTTTTTATGTGGAAAGCTTTATAATGTTGGCGAAGAACAAACTTTTAAAAAGCAAAAATTTTGGGGCAAAAGTTCAATTTTCAATATATGGGATCCTTTAGAGACATTGTTTACCAAGAAACAACTTGAACGCCATTTTTGTGGCTACGATGAAGATGGACATTTTCGTTATGTAAATGCAAACTATACGTATGACTTTGACCCTATCGGACTTCCGAAAGAGCTTCCAAAAGATAAAATGAGAAGGGATTTAGACATAAAAAACTACTATAGGGAAATTGTGCATTCCTTTCGTCCATTTGGACGAGAATTTGAAAAGCGTGAAAATCTTACTAGAGCAGAAGTAATTGATTGCGAGATTAATGAATATAAATTGGTACTGAAACAAATGATACGTTAGATATACGTTCTCTGTTTTTAGTATGAAAGCTTCTTCCACACTCGTGGTCCGTCTTTTGTTTGCATGAGCGTTCGGCGGGTAAAATTATGAGCTGTGCTAGTGATGTGTTTTTTCCTGGTCACTTTGTTGTTTTTCCCATGTGCCTTTACTTGGGCTACTTTCACCACCAACGAAACAAACTTCTTTTTACGCGGTTTAGTCATGGTCGGGTAAGTCGCACTAAATTTCGGTAAGTACCAATTTATGCCGGTAAAAACACAATGATCATTGTTGCCAATTTTGACCGTTGCAAAACTGAAAATCCAATATAAGTACCAGATTTGACCATGTGTTTTATCATTTGTGATTCTTCTCTTGGTAAGAAAGTATTTAGATTAAAAAATGTGTAAAATTCAATCAAACTTTGTTTCTTGTCAGCAGTGTAACAAGCTCCTTTGTATAGAATGCAAACCTTGCAAAGTGTACTTGTATTATGTATTATGCAGTTTTGTGACACAGACTTTGGTCACAATAGCGTAGCTATGAGCAAACCTTTAGAGAAGCGTAAACTAAAGATATCAAAACACTCTGGATTGGTGTCATGCCAAAACTGCAATATTTTATTTTGTATAGACTGTGAACCATGGGTGTTTTATGTGGAAAATATGCTTTGTTGTAAATGTGATGGATCTTCACCTACTAAGGACAAAGTTTTGTGTTCATCACAACGGATTTTTTATCCGTGCGACAATTTGGCAACACGTAAAGTCTGCAACAGTCTTCAAAACGGCAATTACCCCAGAAAAAAACATCAAGAAACGAGGGCATGGATACTGATTTTTACAACATTTTTTTACAATTTTGTTTCCATAGTTACTTGTTTTAAACGCATATTGCGCTTCTATTTTCGACCGTTCCTGTGAAGCAGCTTTATTTTCACTTAGAACATAACGAGATTGATCATGCCGGCCACAAGAAAGGTAATTTTACACAGTTAAAGCTATTTATAAAATATTCATGCTGCCAACAAATTTACCATATTTTCTGATCTTTTTATGATTTTAAAGTGTTCGTGTGGTGTTAATGGTTTTAACTTCAAAACAAACAAAGTGCATGACCTTGAATCCCGTTTGCACGTCATCATTATAGCTGTGGTGAAATCAACCTAAATTAAGAAGACCACGAGCGCGATAATATTTCTGTTGATTTACGAGGAGAAGGTCAACGCCTGGAAGATAGCCTGAATTTACACCTGAATCCCTTTCGACATTCTTCAAGAGCCCATAATGGCTCCATTTTGATATATTTTTACAATTTTCAAAAAACCTTTTCACTTCTAGCCGATTAGTTTGACTTTGTATTTAGTTTTTTATATTTCCTTGTTTATGGTAATCTAAAATACTTTAGTAATCTTAAAGATAAAATTACGTTTTTCTCAAACTCAAAGAAAATCAATCTCAATTAATTATTAGGATGTATTTTTAATGCCCCATTTCTTTTGATTGCACATCAACATTTTCTTGAACCTATTTTGGAATGGCATGGCATACTCAATCCAAAAGCCCCAAATCATTCTTGTTTTCTTATGTGTGTTGGCCAAGCCTTTTGGGCACATGATAACCCTAAAAAACTATTAAAACACACCATTTAACAAACTAATAGTCTCTCAAAAAACCCAAAAGGCCCTAATTTGCCAGCTCGTAGATCCCAGGGCTTCCGATATTTTGTGGGCATTGTCTTCCACTGCCGATGTTCTTGGCCATGTTTTCAATGTGGAGGTGGATTAGGAAAAACAAACAATCAAAATTGACACTTTATCATCGCACAAGTGTATTGTGCTTACATCATTTCTCAACAATTATTTTGAACTACTTTGGGGTCAAAAGTTTGCTGATGAAACGACAGTCATCATACCCAGAAACAAAATATATCCTTATAATCCAACATCTCAATAAGACTACATAAAGGAACTAAGTAATCAACTCTCAGCCAGTTCGAATCGATTATTTGTTCTGTACAGTGCTGTTTCTGTAAACTATTATTGCTTTACCTACCAGTGAACCAGTTTGAGACCTCAACGATTAAAATTGAACTTTGGGATGATAATCTAAAACCTATTCCAATATCGGATGAGCCCTTTGTTTTAGTTTTACATTTTAAAAGAAAATGGTGAGAGATCGACAAGTTGTTTGCAACGAAAAAATGAAGAGTTCAGGTTTAAATTCAAGCAGAGGAATAGTTCATCTAAGACGGTTTAACTCTAAAGGTAAAAGTTCCAAGCGTTCTTTACAAGGAAGAGGAAGACCCCAGGGCCGTATTTGTCATTCCAAGGTTGTTGGAAAATGAAGTAGAAAACGAAAGATTGGACGAAACCAGCGACGCTAATTACAATGGAACGTGCAATGAAGACAACTTCAACGTCGCTTTCGACGACAGGAGTTACATCACAGTATTCAATGATATTTCAATGTCCGAAGTTGGGGTTTACAGGGATGATTACTGTAACTTTGCCCAACTTTCACGAGCTATCCTACCTAGTCTTTTGGCCATAGATGATTTTTAGTAACACCATCAGAATCTTCAAGCAATTTGGTTATGTTAACATACAAAAACTTTCATGGTAGCCCTTGGTTTGGGGTTTAAATGACACAAAGAAAACTACCCTTCACAAAATCGCTTTCCAAATGCCCTTAATTTTGTAAGAATTGTATTTCAAAAAATCGCGTTTAAAAAATTAAATATGTGTAAATTTACTTTCCTGGCTTAATTTATGTTCCCGAGGACCGGTCAGCATCCCGTCAATCAGCAGCACTGATAGCCATTGACAATAACGGCTAGTAAGTCCTCTACACATGAACAATTTTTGCATGCAGTAATTTGTAAACGTATACAATCACCAAGCGTAGTCAAAAACTAGTCAAAAACCTATATTTCTGCTTTATCTGATCCGATAGTTTAAGATGCTATATGTCAAAAAAACATCATTCTCACTCTGTTAAGTCAATCATCTAGTTTCACATTTTCGCAAAATATTTAATAGTGTCATCAATATAGTTGCCAGCATGAGCACTGGTAAGCTTATTATTATTATAACCCATATAATAAATAACGCATAAAATTAGCATGATTTAACGAGTGACTTTGTTTATTATTATAACAGATTTCTCGCAAATTATTGAATGCATTTCATATTAACTTTCAGCCAGCTTTTTTTGTTGACGACAGGATTAGAAATGAGCGTTGAAGTTGCCTGTCATCAACTAGAGGTTTGACTGGACTACGCACTAAAATAACAAATGCTACATTGGGGTGGTGGCCTAAGTCTGCTTCAAAATCCCCCTTACGTGCTAACAATAAAACTAAAATAATAAAATAAAGATAAAGTACAATAAAAAATACACTCGCATGTTAAAAGCGTGCTAATTAAACCTTTTGTGAAATAAGGTTAAATGTTATGTTGTACACATCACATGCATCTTTAGGCCTGATATATTTCACATATTTACCTACGACTTGTTTTCACAGGGATAGACAATGGTATGTAGTAAATATCAACAATTGTTCATGAAAGTTTGAGATTTATTAGAATAAACTGTTTCTCCACAATACTAATTTAACTGACTTGTATTAATCCTGTATATATTTTCGTATATATCATGTCAATGTCATATGTTGATGTTAATTTCTTTTTCCTTGTTGTGTTTCTGGCTTCCGAAGATCGATTCCGCTTTGTGACTGTTATGTTGCAATGCTTAGCATCACGAATAAAATTTAATTTTATGATAGGTATGATTGTTTACATCATAACTCATCACAGTGAAGGAAGCACTTAAACTTAACCAAAGCAACTATTTTAAATATTAAATCTTTTTTGGAATATTGTGTATGTTAATAAGGGCGTGTATTTATGTACATCAAAAGGGAGTCTCTTTGCATTACGACTTTGCCTTATATTCAAATCAAGACGGCGATGTGTTTCTCTTGTGAGCACAAACTGCTTGCTAAGCATAGTTATTTTAATCATTCCATATGCATGTTCAATGAAGGACAAATACTTTGATTTTTTCACTTCAATTTATTGTCAAAACCAGAAATTATAATACGGACTTGCATCCTGCAATTGAAGGAAAACATACAACAACTCAACCTATAACGTTTAAAAGTACAGGTTTCTGTTTGATGATAACAAAGCCAGTTAGTTCAGTTGCAATAGTGAAAACCCAATTGGAATCTGTAAGTTTTTTAAGAAATCCGCAGAGATATTGAAAGGTAACATAATGTTAAAAACCATCTCTCATAACAAATATGACCAGTATCCTTCTATGTACAGACCTCTTTTCGGAAATAATTTTAAAAAAAACGACACTAAAGCAAAACTAGGTGTCATCTACTACTGATACTACAAAGTCATTGAAGGTAGTTCTTATCCTCCATTAACACTAATAAATGTGTATGTTTTGAATACTAAAACATTTAGTAGACATTTGAAAATACAAAACAATAGCGAAACACTACACGACACATGATGCCAAATTGTTTAAATCCAGCTTTACTTCTTTAAAACATTAGCCCACATTCAGAGCAGTGTGGTGGTGGCATTCAAGATAATAACAATAGCAAAAATCTATGTTTTTTATTATAATTTACGTATGTACTTATCCTCTTATTTGTTGTAGGGTGGATTGTATCCATCTATGGGTTTCACTGAAAAATTAGAAGATGACGCCTCATCTTCGACTGATGTCATCCAACAAAAGTTGACTCCAAAGCAACCAATTAGTGTCAGTAGCAAACATACCACATCCGGAAGAAAAATATACACTTTTGAAGGAAAGTATTGTATATACAAGTTGTGAGCTAGAAAATCTTTTTCGTATGTTTGAAGCGATTTGTTTGTCACAAATTCATAAAAGTCCTGATTATCAATGGGGTTTCCATCAAAAATCCTGTTCTGGAAAATCATAAATATTGCAAGAGGTTTCCCACTATATACCCACATGTAGTAGGTGCCAATGCATGCAAGCATCTGTTTTCATTCTAGTTTTTGTATTCCAAATGCTCTGACACCAAAACATGATTTATGACAACTATTTACCTTAATGTAACAATGCATGTGTAAGTCAGTATAATAATGAGTTGTGGTGTTGTAAACTATCGGCAATTATAATGAATACATCGCATGAATTGAATGCATAATTAATTTTGTTCAAATGCATAACAAAATTATACAGAATATTATTAGCAAACGATCAACATGAATCCTTAAGTTTACTTCATTCGACTTTGTTGAGATCCAATTATATTTTGTTAGAATTGATCAGACAATACGATTGATGTAATTCTGAATGACTGTGTATCAGGATGTCAGATAAGTATTTGTGATAAGCGTAAATTGTATTAGATACTAGTATTATATTAGTATTAGAGGTCTTGAATGGGTAGTTTAATTGTGACAGCAGCAAAGTCATGAAAATTTTGTCACCAGCACTCAATACCACTTCTAGTAAAGCAGCTTTTCTGAACGCTCCCTAACTGTCGACTACACAATTGGCTGAGAAGTCGCAGCCACCACACAGCCTCGTTATTTTAGCAATTCAGCGTGTTGAATACCCACGCTTCCAGAACCTTCTCGAGTTCGGCGTGCAACAAGTGTGTCATTTACTGCTAGCAAGAAGTGTGTGAAGAAGCTTCATAAAAAGATTTACTCTCGTCTGATCGTTCTGTGTGTGCGATGAGAGTCCCACGGAGAGAAAATTGGTTATCATTGAATTGGCTATTATTATTTGGGGCATTTCTATACCTAACTAATTTGACTATTTCAAACTCTTACTAAACTGAAACTAAAAAAATTATTGACTTCACTTCTTTTATCCCCTACGCTTACCAGTTTTATCATCGTCCATTTATTGATTACTCATGACAGTTGATTTTGCACCATCACTACCTCGTCACAAAATTACCTGAGCCGACATAAATGCTTTCTAGCATTATCTTTACAGGGATTGATTTCCAGATAACGGAAAAGCAATAAAACAATTACAATTTTGAATTTGCCAAAAGACTGCTGAAGTTATTAAGTCCAAATTTAATTTATTAAAAGCAATTTTGGCGTAATAAAAGAACTGATAATCCATAAAAATTGTCATAGAAATATACTTGTACAATTGGGGTAAACTACGTCTTTTGGTTATCCCGGGCAAATTGCTGGGCAAATATTTTTGAAAACAGTAATAGCACCCGAACTTGGTGATATGAAAGCTGCAGTAAGTAAACTCTTAGCGAAAAAAACTTATAATCTGTATATCGCATTATATTTGAGCATGGTGTGTATTAATCTGCTGTATTTTAAAATGTATAATTTATGTTTTAGAATGCAGCTCAGGAATTTCGCAGAACTGTTGTTGAGTAATACGTATCCACAATGACACATTACCCAGACATATGCGACAATACGTAGGACTGAAGTAAAAATTCAACCAAAACTAGGATTTGATGATATGAGGCGAGATAAAAATTATTAAAACAAAGACAAAACATTATAGCTGGTACAATTTTCATGTTTTCATATCAGAAGGGGAAAATAAGAATTCTTTCCAGTTACTGTTTTTTGTTTTTTCAGGATTTGGAAAATGAATATATTACATAAATATAGCTAACCTATTATGCCTTACAGTAACAATTTGTGAGTTATGAATTTTATGTATCATTTTAAAACTGCATTATTTGTATGTTTGTATAATGGAAAGTCAGTTATTTGAATAATGTTCAAGTAACCCCGGCATCGTAACCGCATTTAAAAGTTTTTGCAGCCTCTCATGGGTAGGAAGATTAAAAAATTTAATTTTGAATAGCAAATCTTGGAAAGTGCAAACTTATCAGAGAGAAATACACAAAACACTTGGACCCATTAGTCCTAACCGAGCCCGCTCAGGAGTCATGCATGGAGTAGTCAGCTACTTCCAAAGCATCTCAATCAGATCTTATAGGCTCATAATACTTCCTATATGAACGCCATACTTTTCATTACTGTTTCAACAGCACACGGTAATGAATGTGCGCATAGTGCGGGCTTAACAGAAACAGAACAGATGCTCTATACAGCCGACTACTTGCCTGCTCTCAAACCGCATTATTTAGGGTGCCTCAAATGATATGCAAACATTGTGCAGTTCCTCCAGAAACCATGATTTTTACAAGGGCATTGCGTCATTTTTTATGTATCTACTCCCGCCTTTTCTATCAGCTCAGTTAAGAATCAAAAAACAAATATTATTCATCGGAATTTAAAATGTGAAATTGGTATATTTACGCTAAGAACGATGAAATTACTAAATTGACAAAGGACATTATTCCTCGTTAATGGGTTCTGGGCCCTCGGCGGTCAGTATAAACTCATATACCATTTGAAAGCCCTTGTGACGTAGATCAATTTTGTCAATAGGCACAAGTCTCAAAAACCTTGTACAAGACCACTGTTTGGTTTTTGAGGTGGAAATTTTTACATTGCGGTAAATGGGGCTAAAACGTTTTGAAATCATCAAAATGTTCAAACAACCTCCAATGGTCTTTCAAACGACATCACGAGTTCACTAAAAACGTTTATAGACTATTTTCTTTAAAAAGGCTATCGATTTATGTATGATCACTGTCCGCAGTTTCCAATGATCCTCCCAATTGTGACAAGCTTTAGCCCCATTTACTGCAATGTTAAAATAACAACATCAAAGGCCAAAAAGTGGTCTTGTACAAGGTTTTTGAAACTTGTGCCCATTGACATAATTGATCTACGTCACAAGGGCTTTCAAATGGTATATGAGTTTTTACTGACCGCCGAGGGCCCAGAACCCATTAAAG
>JAQIXX010007449.1:0-10722 GCA_034700605.1 Willowsia nigromaculata | reverse complement strand
TGTCAACGTGGTTTAGAAAGTAAAGCCGGCAGAAAAAGTTGAAAATTATAATTATTATTAATGTGACTTGGGATGGCCATGGGAGAGTTATCGCGTGCATGAACGAATCGGCGGGTAGAAACTTTCCGCTTTGTTTACATGTCTCAACGAGGAAGAAGCCTGGAGTCGTAGGATTGCATGGTTTCTTCAGGACACCAATTTGGCTAAAAGCACATAACAGGATTGTTAGGGGGATCCAGGTTTTTAGAAGCCAGATTCCACATTTTTGTAGGAAATTTAGCTTTATATCACCCACTTTCATAAGTCCAGCTACAAAGATATGTATTACGTATTATTCGAGATGTGTCATTTCATTTTAATCTAAGGTCAATTTGTTACAATCCGGTTTACCTTTACGTTGATTTTCTTCAAAGACAAGCATGCTGTTAAGATATGAGACAACTTCTCTTGAATCCTCCACATGTTTATAAAATGAGTAAAATCCAACAGCTTCAAATAGAAGGTAGAATATACATTGAAGTAATGCAGGTATCGATAGAGCCTTGTAAATATGTACAGTTTGGAGGATGTAGACGGCCAGGTAGAAAAATGTGAGATATAATTTGTATTTCACTTTTTTCAAAGACTTAATGTCTTTTACTTTAAACCGTTGTAACTTCTTGTCCCAAGTGTAGCACATTGCCCCTCTGATAATGAAAACTCGACAACCTCGAATAATAAATTTGAGAAACCCTCTTTTCTCTCCCTGTTGAAGCATATTCTCCCAAAGATTGTGTAAATCTCTATGTATAAAGTACGGAATGTGTAGCAAATTGCTCTGCAAAAGTCAAGATTATTTGCTTACTGGGAAACGGCTTTTTTATTCTGCTTTCTTTTCAAACAGTTTGAGCCATTTTATAGCAGAATAGTTTGTTCCTTTATCACCATAGAAGCTCTCAAATGATATGCGGCATATGTATTCAATTATTTACGGCATAGTTACATTGTTAGAAATTACTTTTCAGAAAATGGATTGAGAATAGGTTTGCGCTCTAGTGCAATAAAAGGATATACCCTTCACAAAAAAATTAACATACAAAAATTAAATGTGAGATTTTATCAAATATCTAGTTCAAAGTGAGGACCTAGTGGTTTTATTAGTCGGTTATGAAAAACAGGCTGCTTTTCAAGGAAAGGAAGCTCTGTTAAATTTTCCAAGAATATTTATTTGGTAACCAAGCTCCATATGAGCAAGCCCACGCAAAGGTAGGAAATATTAATTGAAAAGTGTTTGGCTCAAATTATTTTTTGTGATTTATACATCACGTATAGCCAAGAACGGACGACAAATTTTTTATAAATTACAAACCAAGACATTTAGCAACCGACCTTTGAATTGAGCGATAGTAGCTAAACACCTTGTTCTTGAAAACCCACACACTGTTTAATTTTTTATACAACGCCACATCTATCCTAGCAAACGCGATTAAATTTTTGTGAAAATCACATTTAAAAATTAAAGTTTGCGGTGAATGGAAGTTGCCAAGCTTATACTCCTATAAAACTCACTCAAAAATTAATCACTTATACAACATCACATCCATTCCAGCATATGCGATTATCTAATTGTGGAAAACACATTTAAAATTTAACGCTTGCGGTGACTGATAGTAGCGAAGCACATACTTCTATGAAACCCACGCAGAGTTTAATCAGTTATACAACGTCACGTCCATTCTAGCAAACGCGATTAATTTTTTGTGAAAATCACATTTAGAAATTAAAGCTTGTGGTGACTGGAAGTTGCCAAGCACATACTCCTATAAAACTAACTCAAAAGTTAATCACTTATACAACATCACATCCATTCCAGCATATGCAATTATCTTTTTGCGAAAACACATTTAAAATTTAACGCTTGCGGTACCGAAGCACATACTTCTATGAAACCCACGCAGAGTTTAATCAGTTATACAACATCACATCCATCCTATCAAGTGGGATTGTTTTGTGAAAAACACATAAAAATTAACGCTTGTGATGACTGATATTAGCCAAGCAGGCATCTCTTAAAATTCACGGAATATTTAATCATTTTTACATCACATTCATACTGTCAACTTCGATTAGATTTTTTTTGTAAAAAACAATTAAAAATTAAACTTGAAGTGACACGTAGTAGCTAATCAAGTTGTTTTTAAAAACTTACGCAATATTCAATCACTTATACAACATCACACCTAACCTATCAAATGCGATTGGTTTTTGCAAAAACATATTTAAAATCAACACTTGAATTGACTGATATTAACCAGTAGTTCTTAAAAACCCACGCAATTTTCATTCATTTATACAACGTCGCTTAAATCCTGTGAAGTGTGATGAGTTTTTTCACAAAAGACACATCTAAAAATCAACGCTTTTACCAACCAATTGTAAGGCCTCTCCCAAAAAAGCGATAGAATAATAAATTTTTACTTACTCCAAATGTAGCCGATAAAAAATTCTGGTTTTTACATGCGATAATTACTAATTTAATGCCATCATTCATATCAAGTTTTACCTGCACCCTCATACAGCAGACAAAATTTTGCTGCCCGAATAATTTGGGATTTAAAAATTTGACACTAAAATACGGTATTATGATCTATTAGCGCCACTAAATGGGATAAAGCCAGGAATATAGCATGTCAAGAATACATTAAATGACTATTGGGAACGTGTCGTGCATTTTCAACCAAACTGTGTAGTATGTGTATTCAATAAATAATATTCCCATTTAAAAAGCATTGGAATCAAGGATGTCTGACGTCCATTGTATTTAAGAAGAATATTAGGGGAACATCTAAAAACATGGAGGTGGCGTTCACAAATTGTGCCATTTTTCGTTAAAAAATTTTTGACTACAGGGTCAAAAATTCCATGTCTCCCGGATTCTCCATGCTCGAATGTACAGATATGCAAAAAAATTTTAAGTATGTATGACGAAACGTATGGACCGAACCCAGATGACTATACAAATTTGTAAATTTCACTTCCCTTATCCCTTGCTTCTATACTTTTCATTATTTTCATTAAAATATACCTTCGTATATATATGAACCATTTTGATATACTCGTTGAGCCACAGTGGACATGAAGGTAGGAAGTACATTGCAAATTTAATTTAGTAGTCGCCCATCGACATTAAAAACGAAAATCATTATGACTTTCACCCTTTCACTAATATTGTTAAACAATGCTTTTTCAGACAGAAACTTTCAATTTTTTATATGAACCGACATTTGCCATGCATTTACATAATTCATTCTGTCATTGGACTATTTTTTATTTGTTTCTCATTTTTATAGCACATGCCTTATTGCTATATTGTGAACTTGATTGTGTAAATTTTTAAACTCCGTGTTTTCAAAACATTCGTTGGTAGTTAATATTTATTCCACTGGAAATCCTATCACTGAAGCTCTTGTCTTTCTAATATTCATTACTTTTAGTGAGATATTTTGTTTTATTTTTGACATTCCAAAATACACTGATACTTTCACATTCCTGTGTAAAATGTTGTTTACGAATCCAATGAATCCCGTAAGCTACTAGAAAGATTTGGAACTAAATGATTCAGGATAAAAAATTACTGGCATATTCAAGCCCATTCCCGAATTTGTGTTTTAAATACTGGTCTTTTCGGTCTCCCATATTTTAAAAACTTTTAAACCCCAAGCACCAAAGAAGAAGAAACTTTCAGATCATACGTATTTATGTACATATTCGTTTGCAGTAGTAGTTTTTACTATGTATGGATTTAAACAGAAAATTTACTTTAGACAAACTTGGTACTCCCCTCATGTACAATACAAAAGTATTGTGCATTCCGATACAGCTCTATTTTGTTTTACATAAGAAGGCTTGCTTGTACAGCTTTGTATTATGTACAGAATTATTTTACTGATAGCAAAGTTAGCATAACATACTTCTGGATTTAAAAGCGTAATGCAACAGAAGCAAGAAATCGAGATGCTCCAAACAACAAGTTATACTTATGATTCTGTAGTCAATTTGAATTTTTGTGCTATATTGCAAATATTTCAGTCTACTTTTGCAGTTAAATTAAATATTATTGAAATTAAAAATTTTTGTTTTAAAATTAGAAAATAAAATACACCTAGTTGAAGTTTGTGTCTATGCTTTTGATACTGTTAATTTTGGTATTATTTTTATTCTAGGTTACTAAGATCGCAAAATTTAAACTACATCAAAATGAACGAATCACAAAAAGAACACATTAGAGACAACTTTACAAACCTTGTGGCCAACACAAACTGTGATGAAGCATTGGTTGCTATACTGTACGAGAACAAAGTTCTTGGAGATCAGGATATAACTGATTTTGTAAGTCAAGAAAACATTTTACTCATTTACTTTAATTACTATAGTTACTCATTAAATGTCTTGAAACTTACCTTGCAATTCCAAAGACAAAACATATTTCAAGGTTCTAAGTGTTTTGTTATATCTTTGCCATACTCTTATACATATCTTCGCATCCGTAATTAATATAATTGGTGGTAGTTTTTATTCAGAGGAGAAAACTTTTACTTCTTGATTCAAAACCCTACCTCCCACTCTTACTGCGTTTAGCTGGTGATAGGTAATAAGTAAACAAAAATATTTTGAAACGTGAATCATCATCATGTGGACCCTTGTCCAGGTAAAGTGATCCCAAATGTTTTTAAAATGGCGCGTAACGCTTATACAAATTTAAGTTTTGAGGTCAGACACTAAATTATGTTTGCAATTTTTCTTACATTGACCACTTTTCGCCACATGTTACTCCACTCCAACTCTCGAATGACTTGGGTTTATGGCCAGAATGTACATTCAGTCGATTGATTTACATTTCAACATGATCCATGTGATATATCATTCCAAAGCTTTATTTCCCTTAACTCTTTGATACCATAAATATGTTCTATAAACTTCATTGTGATTCCTGTAAAAGGACTAAAAATCATCTAAATGAACATTGAAGTAATATTTGATAAATATTTCGTGTTTAAATTTTGGAAAGGTATTTAAAAAAGCAAATAATTTGCTAATACTTGGAAATAACCGCATGCCATGTAAGACTAGGATGGTCTCGTGATGATAAGGGATATTGTAGGAAAAAATTGTTACAAAATTTTCCTTTCTTCAAGTTGCAGATACCGTATCGTATCCACGCAAAACAATTGATTACAGCAGTAAATGAGAGTACATGGTCAATATTGATTTACTGACAAAAGTTACACAAAATGTTAATGGAACAAACGTTTGTTTGATTATTACATCGGAATTATGGGATGTGATAATAAGGCTAAATTTTACCTTTTGCATATTAGTTGTAGAATAAATCTGCCACCTTGATTAATATTCGTAAAAACAAAGGTTTTATTTAGCAGATTTTCATGTTATCAGCAAATAATATCACACGAAAAACAATTTTTATCAGTCCCATATGTCATGAGCTTTATTAACAACGAACATATGGCTTGTCACGCTACGGTGCACAACCTAGTATCACTTACTATTTATTTATTGATGGGAAGTGCTATGATTATAATGAGGGCTATTGGATATTGGGTTTAATTGCATATTCACCAGCAAATAAGATTACAAAAATACCTCACAAATATTGTCCTAAATCATCTCTATATAAGTATGAATATACCTAAGGCAAACAAAGATAAAAGTTACAACGAACAATGCTAGTCTACAAGAATATTTCTCGTCCACTCAATAACAAACCTTTTGCTTTATATTTTTAGAATACTCAAGTAAACAATTACGGTAGGAGTTTTTCATTGTACCGTAAGCTACAAACGCGTACCAACGGGTTCGAAGGTCTCTTGCACGCGCTGATTAGAACTGAGCAAAATGGGGCTTCCGTTATTCTCCAGGAGTGGTTTTTGAAAAACAAGCAAAAGGCTGTCGCGGAAGTCTACCAAGGGAAACCCAATGAATCGAACCAGTCATCAAATGCTGCCAAACCAGTACAAGTACCAAAACCAGGTATTTCATCCCAACCCTACTCAATCTCGTGCAGTCCAAAATTAAGGTTGTATCCAGATGTCATGTCGAACTTCGCAAAACTGGAAGTCGATTCTACAAAGAAAAGATGGGAACAATATTTAACAACTCACCAAGATACATTTTTCTCTGGTAGTCTAGCATTCACAGAAATTGAATCATTAGTCGCACAATTTTACGCTGATGAAATGAAAGAGCAGCTCAAAGAACACAAGCATTATGTTCCACATGTTCTTGATGAATGTCATGAACGAGTACGTACCACAATCAGGAAGGTTTATAAAAGCATGGCAGTTGAAATTGGTTTAAAACCTGCATCTCTTAAAGATATACTGGAAAAATGTTACAGGCAATATCAAACTAATTATACCTTAGCTCTTAATGGCAATCTAAACATTAGTGACTCTCCCGCTATAGGCATAGATTTAGGAACATGCAACCTCTGCACAGCAGTATGTATGCAAGGGAAAGTGAAAATATTTAATAACTCTGCTGGGGAAAAGACTACTCCAAGTTACATATCATTTTCAGAGTCAGGAAAAATAACGATAGGAAAGACAGCCAGAAAAACTGCATACAAAAACCCATATTACACAATATTTGACAGTAAGCGCATGATTGGGCGGACATTTGACGACATTACATTACAACAAGACATGCCACACTGGCCATTCAGGGTTATCGACAACGGAAACGTTCCCATGGTAGTCATTCATGACAATGCGTATACGGTTGAAAGAATTTCTACTCTGCTTCTCAAAGAGTGCAAAGAACAAGCTGAGAAAGATTTGAATATGCGAATTACCAAAGCTGTAATTACGGTACCTGCATATTTTAATAATAGCCAGAGACAAGCGACCGAAAATGCTGGTAAAGCCGCAGGCTTAGAAGTCCTCCAAATTTTGAATGAACCAACTGCGGCTGCTATAACTTACAGACAGGAACGATATTACGATACTGCAAAACTGGTGCTAATATTTGACTTGGGTGGGGGCACGTTTGACGTAGCACTTGTAAACATTAACGGGGAGAAAATAGAGACCATTGGTATTGACGGTGATGCACATTTAGGTGGTGAAGATATCGATAGGATTCTTATGGAATATTGCATTGATGAGTTTGAAAAGATTGAAGGAATAAATTTGAGATACTACAAATCTGAGAAAGAAATACGCAGAAATTTGGCTCTTCTTCAGTTTCAGTGTGAAGAAGCCAAAAAGGATTTGTCTTGTGCAGGGGAAGTAGAGATAAATTTACCCCTTCAGGATGCTGATTTAGAGGTTAAAATAGACAGGATAACTTTTGAGCGTTTGTGCACTCCTACGTTCAGAAAGATGATAAATTTGGTGGATAGGTTATTAAGAACTAGACACATCGAAAGGGATGAGGTTGAGGATATTATAATGGTCGGAGGATCTACTAGGATTCCTAAACTACAAGAAATGCTTAGTGAATATTTTGGTGGAAAAGAGCTTAACACCAGTATCCACCAAGATCATGCTGTTGCTTACGGTGCTGCAGTACAAGCTGCAATTAAAACTGGCGAAAAGTACAAGAAACTGTTAAATATTGACAAGATTGTTGATGCCATCCCAATGTCAATTGGCATTCAATGTATTAAGGACGGTATGTCCGGTCAGTTTTCCCGTATTATAGAGAAAAACAGCAAATATCCTAATGTGTACAGGCAAACTTACATCACTCATAAAGATAATCAGGAATCAGTTTCCATTCGGGTATATCAAGGAGAACAAGAAAGAGCTGCGGAAAACTTTTTCATTGGCATGTTCCGGTTTGAAGGGATTCCTAGAGCACCAAAGGGTAAAGAGCAAATTGAAGTTACTATGGAGATAGATGAAATGGGAATACTGAAAGTTACTGCTAGCTGCAGAGGCTCTAAATCACTTAACGCGAGATTGATGGAAAGTAGTGGACTGCAATATCACATTGACAGGAAAAACTCAGCTTTTAGTTTGGTATGATTGTTCTTAATTAAAATACTTACTATCAGAGTTTTCGAGTTTGAGACTATGCTTTTTGGTTTGAAGTACGTTAACATGTATATTATTTTACGTTTCAGGAAGGAATGTAAGCGGTGCCTGAAAACGGAAACTACTACTTAAATCATCTAAGTAATAATCCAAATACTGTACTTTTAATGGAAAAATATAATTGTCTTGTTTAGTGTTACCATAAAATATTAAAGATACAATATTTTTATGACAATACTTAAGTGTCCAAGTTGTACTACAATGCGCTAATGAGTGAGTGATTACGAAACGCATTGAGGCAAGTTGACTTTAAAATTTATGTTGTAGATTTTTCAATTCATGTAATATTTAGTTTTTGTTAAGTTAAGTTATAACAAGAAGGAAATATCTCAGCCTTCCTAGAGTAAGCTATAAAATTATTAACAGAAATGGTAACCCTAAAACTAAACATTTTTGCACATAACACTAATCACAAAAATAATTATGAATATGTTATGAATATTCTGGTTACATATGAATAACGAATAAAAACTGGGGAAGGTTATTTTAAGGAAATAAAGTTCATTACAAAAGCCTCATCAATTACGTTGGACACAAAAGTTTTCACATTCCGGCTCTATGTAGATGTGCTAAAGCGAAAGATTTAACCTCAGGATGTCACTTTTTGTTACAAATTTACTTGAAAACATGAAACATTTTTTGTAGCTTTCATTTCAGAACTGAAATAATAACTGAATAATATTCAATCTCTATGAGAACTAAAACAAATCAAAATGCAGAAGAGAAATCATAAATGAATTCACATACAGATTGAAAAATAATGGAGTCCCTCATTGAATTACTTTTTCGTTACATAAACGAATTATGTAAAATAATTTCTATACTGTATTACTGTTCTATTTTAATATATATGTGCTACATGTATCATGTTTACATGAAATCACAATCTCGGAAAAAATGTGGTAACACCTAAGAATCGAATTTCCGTTTCTAAATCTACAGATGATTTATTACGCAAATGTACCGATTTAAAGCCTAGTTGTTAATTAAGGTTAATAAATGGGTCCGACTAATTAGCCCGTTCTACTTTTAGTATTCATCTCTAAATATTTGAGGTTTGATACGGTTTTCGTTTTTGATAATAATTGTTGCTCCAATCCACAATCTTGAAATAAACAGTTTTCTTTGAGACATGCGGTTCTCGTAAAAAAATTATTCTGTACAGTGTGTATTGTAAATAAACCCTTTAAACTAATAGTAAAATCTAATGTCTATAAATATTGGAGCAAAGAAATGAACAAGATTCATCAGATATTAAAATATACAAATAGTAAATACATGACAATGACATAATAGATCATAACTACCAGTCTCCTTTGAAACAAACTTGTTTTACATAAACATAAACCATTTCATGGAGAACTACAATTGTATTTTGTTGTAAATGCATGCATTACAATATTGTTTTTCAATCGAAAATATTTTATTCCGTTATTTTTACAGTTACCAAGATACATTTCTATGAATATTCAAGCTTGGATATTGCGTCACTGCATAAATTTAAATTATTATGACAATAGTTTGAGTGCAAGATTGGAAATCAAGCAAAATATAGATTATTTATCTAATGGATGGGATACTTAATTCCTTGAAAACACAAATATGCACGCATAGCATTATGTTAAATAGGTTACCACTAATTAATAGGAATCAATTAGAGTAGACATAAATGCATTTGCATGGAATAGATTATTCCACATTATGTTTCAATACTCTTTTGAAAATGGATTCATTTAAAGTAAAAAGTGCGTGATAAACCACATGATGGGCTAGTGTTTCCTGTTTTGCTTTCCACTAATGAATGTGGGTGAAATCCTTCATTTCAGAATACAAACTATGACTCACAAGTGTAGATAGACATACTAAAGATCTGACGAAAAAGGAAACTACTCAATCACTAATATGTGCATTTATATGAATTTAGGGTACTCTAAGCATCTTAAACGATTCAAAATCATATATCATCGTTTAAGTTGAAAACTGCACTAATATATAAATAAGCTAAAAATATTTTCACAGTCATATCTAAACTACTCAGTTTGTTCATTCATTTATAAGTGTTTCACATTTCCCCGTATACCTTGAAAAAATGAATTTGACCATGTTCATCATGAAAAATAATTTTCTCGTGCTAATATTGTTGGCACCTTTAGTTTCCTCCATATCCCCATATTCTTCCACATCAACCTCACCTTCCAATTTTATATCACCTCAAGTGTCCTCAGGTGTCATTTCTGAGACCTGTGACTCTTCTTGTTACTTCCATAAAGCCCCACTTCACAAGGAACAGCAATTCAACATCACACTTCTTTGTGGCTCTGATGGATTCACGTATTTGAATTTTGAGGAACTGAACTGTGTCCGTCGCCAGTGTGGACAAGATATCAGGCTAAAACATTATGGAAGATGTCGCCGAGTAAATAATTTAACACCGCCTCCCGTTCCCACAACACCCACTCCCATACCATCCCCTCCAGTTTCGCAGCAAAACAAAGATGCCAGTCCTTACAAAAAGCTTGACACGACATTTCTCCGGTTCCTTTCCGAAGATGCCTCAGCCTCCAATCCATTTGTATTTCCGGAGGAAACAAGTGCTTCCCAAAATTTGGATCCCTATCCTATCAAT
>JAQIXX010007448.1:0-10818 GCA_034700605.1 Willowsia nigromaculata | reverse complement strand
ATTTCACTGCGGGGACCCCAACAGGTGGGGGGAGATCTTGCATGCCATGGCGCTCGACCTTGTGACGCCAGAGTTTAGCAGCGGATTGCTGATCCCGGCCACATACATCACAGTAGTGACCTTTGCCTTCGTGGACGCGACGGATGTGGTCGTCTAATGTGCATTTTTGAACGAAGGATTTTCCGCAGATAGTGCAGGAGTGGGGGTTATTGGGATCTGAGCGGATTTGCTTGTAGGGTTCATTAGGATTCCGGGGTTGACCAGTGGTCCAAGGGGTTTTCCTCTTTTTTGGGAAGATGTCATCCGGAAAGGCGTCAACGTCTTCGATATGGTGGGTTGCGAAGTGGTTCCAGAGGGAGATCGTACTTGAGCAGCGGTGCTGGCATTTGGGACAGATGAGGACGGAGGGGTCCACGGCGTGCAATACGTTTTTGTGGAGTTCCACACTTGCTTGGGTGGTAAATGTTTTTCCTGTGGGAGGAAATAGAAAATTAGAGCTAGAAAAAGTTCGAAAAATTGTTCGAAAAGGTGTAAATTTTGCTTACCGCATTCATCACACATTGCAGGCTGTCTTGAGGGAGGACAAGGTGGCAATTGGTTTTCCACGTAATTCAGAATTCCTGCTTGGTCGACAGCCTGTTCGTTCATCAGCTCCTCGAATGGAGTGTAGACCTGAGCCTGGGGGGCTAGCACGGTCACAGGCTCTGATGCTGGAGGAACTGTGTCCACCACTGTGAACGCCAGTTGGAATTCCAAGGGTGGCTGCGGGGTGGACTGAAGGGAGTTTGTCAGTATTTGGATATTTGAGGTCATTTGCTCATTCCCAGAGACTAGGACATTTGGAACATTTTGGAAGATAGGGATATAGTCGGTGGAAGCTGGGGGTGGGTCCTCTTCTTGGAAACCGTCACATATGGGACTGGGTGGAGAATTGTCATCGAAATTGTCTACTGGAGGGGGGCTCGTTGAATGGGAGGAGGATATCACAGTAATCGTTGAAGTTGCTGGCGCAGGTACTCCCACACATTGCACTAGTGATAAAGTCGGGGTGGAATCGAAAACAGCAATTTGGAAAGGAGGGTATATCGGCTGAGGGGGCTGAAGAGATGTTGAAATTTGTTGGTCCTGCGATTCACTGAGAAGCTCGGAGGATGACGCCTGTTTTAAGAGGGGATGAGTAGCAGGTACTTGCGCATGAGGAGGATCTCCTCCAGTTGTCGTGTTGGTCCTTGTCTTCTGTGGACTCCTTGGTCCTATCTTTCTATGAGGCTTCCTCGCCCCCAATCTTGGTTTATACTCGCTCCCACCACTAGGTCTCGGCTGGCTCCTCACTGTCTCCTCAACTTCCCTAAGTCTCCTCTCAATTTCTTGAGGGGACGCCCCCTCACTCTGTAGCTCCTCCCTGGCCCTCCTCTTCGCCTGATTAATTCTGTATCTGAGCAGTCTCGCCTCCCTCTTTTCTGGCGTCTCATTCTGCGTCCGGTTCCTCTGGTACTCCAAGAATTTCGCGAGACTTGTCTTCTGCTTGTTATAGTACTCCTCCGGATTCTCAGTTTTCAGCCTCTCCATATACTTCTTGATAGCCTTCCTCACATTCGCCTTATGCCTCTCGAGCTTCTCTCCACTCAGCTTCTTCACATATTCCTTCTGTCTCCTCCGCACCTCCTCCTTCTCCTCAGCACTCATTCTCGCTCTCTTCTCCCTCGCGTATCTCTTCCTCTTCTCGAGTTGCTCCTCCCACCAGCTCTTATCCTTCTGACTGAGCCACGCCTGATTCCTCACAAATCTGAGGGTACTCCTCCGAATCTTCTCCTCCTCCGGCATGTTCTCGCGTTCCACCCGTTTTTGAAACGCTTCAAATCTCCTCCTCCTCTTGTACTCCTCCAACTCCTCTGGTGTCATGCTGCTCAATTTTTGAGTCCGTTTTTCCCGGAACCTCTTGCTCTCCTCTTCCTTCTCCTCCTCTGTCCGATTTTCCCTCCGGAGGCGTTGCCACTCCCTATTGTACTTTTTCCTCTCTTCTGACGTCAATTTAGCGAGCTCAGCTTGGGTTCTCCGGTTAAACACCTGGCCCTCCGGTGTAATAATGTGGAAGCGAGCAATATGAAGCGTCAACTTAGCTTGGAGGAACCTATGACAGTGGGGGCAGTTCCCAGCGTCAATTGAGTTAACTTTCAGGGGGAGTGTACCCCTCTCGTCGTCTCCAACATGGTAATCCTTCCGTTTCTTCTTTGGCTTCACTGGCACCTCCTCCTTGTTCACCTCATCCCCTTCCAAGCTCCCCTTCCTCTTTAACGGCTTCAGTTTAAAGTGAACTTCTCGAACATGTCTGGCCAACTGATTCTTCAACACTTTCTTGCAGTATGGACACTCTCCTCCCTCCGCCGCCTTCCCCACTGGAGATTTCCACTGTCTTTGGTCAAATATATCGCTCATGTCCTCCGTTTTCGCCTCCTTCGACTTTGGAACCCCTTCTTTCTTCACAGCTTTTGATGTTGATGGCTCCGGCTCCTCATTTGAACCAGTTTTCCCAGAAATCTCAGCTTGGAACCTTCTCGGTGGTTTCCGTTCCCTCCCACTCCTTTTCACCTCCACTGGGTTCCCCTCATATTTCTTGGCAAGCCTCTCCTGAACATCTTTCCACTCCCCCTTTGTAAATCCAACTAGTAGCGCATTCCACAATTTGTTAGCTTTTCCAACATCCCCCGGAAACGTGACATTCTTAATATCCTCAAAGAATCTTAATCGGAGCCTTAAATTACTCCGGATCTCCTCATCAGTTATCCCCTCTGCTGCCCAGTCCCTCCGATATTTCCGAACAATCCCGTCAATTTCGCTGAAGCACTTGTCCCTCTCTTTTTGATTGCGCTTCACATAAATTAACTGCCCATTAAGGATGACTTTCTTTGTCTGAATGTATTTCAAATAGGGGGAATGCTCACAATTAAAATCTTCACCAATTCCTCCACTTTCCTCCCACTTCTCGAACTGGGTGGTAGCAAAATTATCGTATTTTCTCCACAGTGCATCCACCTCCTCTTCAGATTGGAGGAAACCCAACTTCTTCCCAATTGTTGTGAACTTGTAGACTCGGAGGTAGAAAGGGTGGTACTCCCGGGGGTCGCGGTGGAGGACGCTGATACATTCATTGATTACATTCGTGACGCCTGACTCCATCGCCTCATAAAATTCCTCTTTATTTGAGAATTTGGGGGGAGGATTCGGATTCCTGGAGAGGGAGGCGGCCGATGATTCCTCTTCAGACTGGTTTGATGAGAAGCCAGCTTCACCATAATCTGAGGGATTGGAGGGGGACGCCATTTCTGCCATCAATTTTTAACGGAGGCGGTACGCAGTTGTCTGGACCAGCTCTCTAGAGTCTCCTCTCGCTCATCCTAATTAAAATAATTAAACTACAATTAAATTAATCCCGGCTTTCCAGCTCACACCAACAAAAAACCCGACCCCACCAAAAAAAAAATTAATTAGTTACCAAATTTTTTACCTCAATTCTTACAAATACAGGTGAGTATAGAACGAACAATGTAGTTTGATCAAATTAATTGATTTGGAAACTATTTCCAAACTTCCAACCAAAAATTCTCAAGAGATGAGCTGTTTTGGTGGTGCTGCTACTAGAAAAGCTTGGGAATCAGATGTTTTGTGTGCTCGCTTTCTGCTCTCCGCCTCCGCCGTCGTCTTGCTGCTTGCGTTCATGCATGCCTTTTTCAAGTGCCAAAATGCTTTGTAAACTTTATGGTGTTGGCTGGAATGTCTGTCTGTCCGTCTGCAGACAGACACTTTTGATTTAACAATAAACTTTTGAACTAATTGTTGCAATGTGCTATTTCTCACATAACTTAACAATAACGACACCTGTTAACAACTATGGAACGGTAAAATTTTCAATTAAAATAGCGCTAATTAATACTCATTTAATTTTTTACACTGAAGATTTTCAAAATTTTGTAACATTTTCGCCGTTATAGCAGTTTATTTACAATTGTGGTTATCTTGGCTGAACGGAAAAATATTTTGATTCAGATTTTTCCAATAATCTGCTTACCTAAGCTTTAAAATCCTATTGAAGATTAGCACTAACTGCTAACGGTCGCCGTTATAATCATTTACAATGGTGAAATTCCCTCTGCCAAACATAAAACATGTTTAGACTCGATTTGAAAGCTTAAATAATTTAAAACCCTCAATTTTGACTACGAAACTGCTGCTAGTGCACAGTCTTCATGTTCCAGGATCACTACTTTATGTTTCGAAATCGGACTCTATTTTTGTCGTTTTCTTATAAAAGATTCTAAATTCTCATACTTTCGCAATCAGTTGCACTTTTATTTCTTATGGGAAAAATGGGTCATTCAATATATGAAATATGAAAAATATTTAATGTTAGAAAGAAAATATTATGGGAAATGAAAGATAACACTGTATGATATAATTTTGCTAAATTCATTTAATGGAAATCCACCTTTAAAATTAATATTAATAATTTTAGATAAGAAATAATTCTCTCCAGGCTGGGAATAGAGTATGTCACTGATATTTTGATCTTAAGCGATCCCACGTTTTTCCAATTGCCTTAAAACAAAGGGGAAAAATAAACTGGTTTAAAATTTATTGCTTATCTAACCAAATATTTAAAAGCTTCAAAGAATTTCTAAGATTACCTGACATTCATGAATATCCAAATACTGTAAATTAGGTAACTTTTCCACTCCATAAATTGCGGCACAATGTCCTAAAGGTTCTGAGGAGTAAAACGCGGCCCAGCCAAATTTCCTAAGGTCTACAGATAACCCAAATAATTAACTTTAAACGAAAAGTATGAAATGTTTAAGAAATTTAGATAATAAAAATAAAGAAATGTAACATTTAAGGGCAGCCAGATTTGCTCTTGGAACTGTTATCGGTTTCCAGAGACCATCCTCCCCCTCCCGATTAATCCTCTCCACATCTTCATCATCCAAACCGGAAACCCCGGCGTCATCCACTTTGCAAAAGAAAAGCATCTGGAAAGATGTCAGATTTGGCCAATATTGACAAATCGCAGAAAATGTTTGATTGTCCAAATTTTCAATTTCCAACTTTTCCAAATTTGGGAGGCACCCTGCCAACAATTTAATATCTCCAACAGTTAAGTTCTCCACACAGTCAAGTTGGAGTTCTGTGCAGGTTGCGAGTACCAAGTGGTCAGGGGATTCCTTAGGAACCTCTGAAACCGATATTTGCAGTTTCTTTAGATTTGGAAAGGAAATTAAGAAACTCATGGAGTGAAGTTTCCTCATCGGGAATAACCCCAGTTCTTGGATATTTGGAAGGTGTGCGTTGTTCGGAAATGGGAATACATCTTGGTCAGAAATCTTCCCAGCCAAATGGAAAGAGACCTTTTTGAGGGAGGATGCGTGGGCGGATACAATCCTTTGGACAGTTCTCACATCTTCATCGTATTTTATCCAATGAATGGCCAACTCCTCTAGGGACAATTCACCTCCCACAAGGGCCTCCTTCACCTCCTCCAAACGGTTCCTTGAGTTACAATGAAACGCTAGCTTCTTAAGGTCACAGCTCTCACTATCGTGTTTTCGAACAGTTGCCAGAGACTTCAGAAGTTTCACAGCCCTTATCAAGGTGCCTGATATTTAAATTCTGGAAGAAATTTCAAATCCTCATGAATAGTTCTTAAAAATATGGCATTAGAAAAATGACATTATTTAGTGGAGTACCTTAAGGGATGGAAAGTAACTAAAAAATTCGGTCCATGATAACCCCAAATTCATCTCATCATGCGAGCTTATCTCCAGGGATATCATGTTCCTGTTTTCGAAGTCTGGCTTCACCCAATCATACTTAGATTTTTCAGGGTTCACATGATTTACGGTCACATCTTGGAAGCTAAGTTTCTCCAAATTTGGACAGGAATAGAAAAGGGCGTGGCGAAAGGCTCTAACCGATTTGAAGGTGAGCTCCTCCAAAATTAGCGACTTGATTGCATGTCCGCATAACCTCCAAAAGTGGGGGTGGTCCACCTCCCCATTTTTGATGTGAAAAAAGTGTGTGAAAGGGGCTTCAAGAAATGTGCTCCCTTCGCTTTCCACAAGCTCCACAAATTCTGAAATACTTTGCCCACTTTTGATCCCACTTTCTATATCTTCCACATTGTTAATTATCGCTTCAACCTGAGGCCTTAAGGCTTCCAGACTTGAGTGACGCCAAGCTTTGCACACAAGTCGACATTTCTTTAAGTCATTCAGTCTCAGCTTTTCAAACACATGCTCGAGAATCTAAAGGAAAAATACATTTTAAAAATTACCTACCGCAAAAATTGATATATCAACAAATTATTACTAAACTAATAGAGCAATTAGCATTACGTCTGGATTTTGAAGGGGATGAAGTTGCCCCCGAATGCCTTCCATTATCTCTACCAGTCCAGGAGGAATTTCGTCAGATTGGCAAGAAAGCTGTTTTTCTCAACTTTAAATGTTTAAGTCTAAATATCACACAAACTGAGAGTTAACTATTTACGGCAAAAAAAGATAAAAACCGTTAATCTTCATGTCAGTTAAAGTACCATATAATGTCATTACCTTAATGACTAAAAGTTTGGTACCCTAAGAACTAATTTATGCGGCATTTGTGGCACAACTCTAAAAAGACGAGCAACATAACAAGTATTTGGTTGGTAACAAAAGTGAATGGATAACAGGTGAGCAAAAGTCATATCATTACATATAGCTTATATCATGAAAAAACATGCAAAAAATGAGCAAGTGAATGTGCAATACTTGATATATCATAAACAGACATCAGAAAACCAACAAAGGAAGAAGCGGACATTTGACAATGCTGAAATGACGCACGAGTACTGGGATATTGAGTTAAAATTTCAACATCCACATTAATGTTTTTATTGAAGGAATTAATTAATTGCTATTCAGTAATTAAATGTATAAAGTAATTACTTTAATATTACTATATATTATAAACAAAAGGAAAGGGACGTGTATGCAAGTTGAAACATAAATGCATACTATTTCCATTCACATTTTATTACTTATTTAAAAGAAGCATGACAAAAAACTTACAAAGCTTTTGGAGACTTAACATTGATATAGCTTAATTATGCATCATTAAATATCAAATAGTTTATAATAACTTTACAAATTCTTAACTTGGACTTAAAATATTTCTAATATTTTCACTAACCCTGACGATAAACATGTCAACGTTCCTTTCCTCTTAATTATAACCCAAGTTAAATTAAATATTATAACAAATCCTCCCACAGCAAATAAGCCAAACGCAGTTAGTCCCAAAGCCGACCAATACTTAATCCTGTTGGTTCTTTTAAAGTTCTGAGCTCTTCTAATTTTACATTTTTTCCTGAAGATTTAAGTCCCCTGACACCTTTCAAATTTTCATACTTAACAAGAAGCCCACTTTGCAGATATTTATCTTACACTAATCTCAATTATATTTGCACTCAAACACCCCAAATACGTAAACCATTCCTTATAATTAGCGGGTTTTTATCACGATAGTCAAATTTTTGAAAATATACTTATCTTCAACAATCCACATGTCTTTCCCCATAATTTATTACAGACCCTCCCCAACAGCGGGATGTGAGAACGCAGTGTAAATTATCTGTTCTTTTGTTGCCTCCTCCATAAATGATTGGAACCCAAATTGGTCAATTCTATTGGGATCTATGCCAAGTTTTACAACATCCTCTAATGATTTCCCTATTGCAAATTTTTCCCAAGCTAGTTTTGTCTTGAAAACTAGCTATTGAAACAAATTCTTAAATTGTTTGGAAAGAGGGTTCCCGGAATGGGAATCGGTTTTTGGGGTAAATATAGTAATTTGTTTTTAAAATTTGATTTCAGTGTGAAAACTAGATTTATAAAACAAATAGCATACATTAACATAAAGTAAATTAGATTATGTTATATTATGTTGTATTAAATTAGTAATCATTACTTTGGGTAATTAGTTATTTGGTAGCATGTGCAACCAAGAGTCAATGTTACGCGTCCCCTGCTTTCATGTAGCCTATCTATTCTAAATTTCTAAGGCTTCTCCCAAAACCTTATATTTTGTCTATAGGATTTAGACTCTTCTGTTTCTCGTTTGATTCCAAATATTCTGGAAAATCCATATCTTTCAAAACTTCATTGCTCGATGTTACGCAAGGTTTTGCTTTTACGGATCTTCGAGAATTTATGAAAATTTTCTCCCTTTCTGCTTGCAACTCCTTTGGTATAATTTTTTTAGTTGTGGCATTCAATTTACTGAGGGTACACTTAAAACAGAGTGCCATGGTTTTTCTAAAGTGACACAGAGATGAAACCTCAATTATAAAACAAATGAAAGCAGATATAACGACAACAGAAGAAATGATAAGCATTCCTAGGATATCTGGTAGCGCAATTGTATCTCCCGGTGAAACTTTGATTGCATTCGGATCCTCTATAGACACTTTATCCACATAGCTCTTTGCCAACTGTAAGTCTTCTACCCATTTATTCATTAATCCACTCTCTACGAGTTTTGCAAAAGTTTGCATCATCCAGTGTCGGTTCACTGTATACATTTCAATAAACATTGGATACAATTTTAAGTACTCGGGAAGTATATAGCACTCGGCATGGCTCATATTCAGTTTATTTACCATCAAGTTTTCAATATAGAGCAACTCCAAAGTTTGTTTCGATGAGAAGGTACGAAGCAGGTATTTTTGTGTAAACAGAGTCGCTAATTCTATTTCAGTTGCCTCGTCAAAGTTAAAAAGATAAAAGCTTGTATTTAATTTCTCAATTAACCCCCTAACGTTGAACTCATGATAATAAAATTGCAAAGGGGATGTTACGTCTGTTATATCCCATAAAATTCTGTACTGAGCTTTCAATATATCTGCAATGGACTGGAATATATGCAGCCGTTGGGGTACAGTGAGAGTACTCATTATTCCATTTCCGTAGAAACTGGACATAAAAAATCCCAGAAACTGGAGCTAAACACAAAAGCTAATTTTGGTCATGTATATTTGACCCGAGTTGCCGAGAAATGCTCCAACGCAGTCAATCATTTGAGATGGGAGAAAATTGTCCACGTTTTTCCCAACTCTGTAAAAATAAAATGCGAATGTCAATACTGCACATGATGTACATATCCAGATATTGGTTGTAAACGGACGCGACCAAGGTAAAAAGTTTACATCATTTCCTTCGTTTCTAGTAATGTGATTCAAACAATAGAGTAAAGTTGCTTGATGGTAGCTTGCAAACTTGAGTCCTGTGAATAACCAAATGTATCCGACTAAATTATCGGGATATTCGTCATAATATTTTTCGTTCTGAATATACTGCCCTTCCCATGATCTGTCCGTGTTGCTTACAACTGTTGCATTTTGCGCGTCCAATTGTGTGAAAGATATGTTGTGGTGTATGGATAATAAAAGTGTCGACTTGATCTGTTCCGTGCAAACTGAAAGTGTCGAGGTGATGGGACGTGATCCTTGACAAGCTAAAAAATCGTCTTTAAAATACTTGAAATAGTTTCCCTCCGCAAACACAAGAGCGTCTACAGACCGGCCGTTTGCCACTCGAAAGTATTCCTTGTGAAAGTTAAGTGCGTTTCCTAATCTTAACATTACTGAGGTATCAAAGCTTCCTATTGTCGTATGAGTGGTTAAGCAATAGTCATTACAAACAATTTTGTACTGAGTTTCAAATATTTTGTCATTAGAAGAAACTGTGTAAAGTATAATTTTCAATGCTGGATAATTTCTCCACCGAAGTTGAAACATTCTGTGAACTTTCGGTTCAAAATTATTTGTTCCAAAGATTGGAACTATCATTAACGTGGTTGGATACATTCCGAGCACAAAAAATCTATCAGATACGGAACTCGGGTCAACGACCCAAGTCTTATAGCTTGCTAGGACCAGGTTAAACGGTTGCGTGAATTTGAATGGGTATGTATTTTCAAGAAGTTTCGTAATCCGTTTGCTGAAAATTCTGAATCGTAATCTAGTGCTTATGAACTTAATTTCACAGACTGGAGAATTTAAATGGTAAAAATACACCTCATAGCTTGCTTGGGATAGCGACAAAGTCTCCAGAAATGAATTCACACTATTTCGTAGCACTTTGTTCTCGTCGTTTACTTGTGCGTAAGCAAATGTAATGTAAACTACTATTTTCGCAGATAGCCACCACATGATATTCATTTTTTCAAGAAAGTTTCTGAATATTTTGATGAAGTATTTCATTGAGCGGTAGTAATTACCAATTACAAGATGATCTTATGATCATTTAGTTAATCTGCTTTACCCCAACTGGCTGATTTTCTTGGTTATACCATTGCAATACAACAACTTACAAACACTTTCTGGGATTTCAGTATACTTATTTGTTTTTTAGACTAATTGATAACAGTTCACTTTCCATTTACTCTAAATTTTAGTACTTCCTGAGCTTTAAGTAACTTGGATGTAGAAGTCAACACCTTTTGGAATTGCTCAACAATATCCATTTACAACTGAAATTCCTTTAATAGGATTTGGAGAGTTCCAATTGGTGGAATATCCCTAAAATTTTGTACATATATACAAGAAATTCAAGCATATTATTTTATCAAAAATCATTAAAAAACTATTAATTTTTTTAGTGTGTTATGAATACTTGGAAAAACTGTATTTTTTCTGGTGATCAATATACCCTTTTCGCTTCTTTTCGTTTCCTACGTTTTCCACCGAGAACTCAAACAAATGACCACACCTTTTGAAAAGCCTTAGAA
>JAQIXX010007447.1:0-10823 GCA_034700605.1 Willowsia nigromaculata | reverse complement strand
CCCCGAAATATTATGGAGCTTCAGCTCAGTGTCCAAGTGATCCCACAACAGCAATTCCAGCAAGGAAGGAACGCCGTCCTCCTCGGGCTATACCTTTATCAATCCCATCCCAATCTACACCTCTAACTTCAACCGTTACTCAAGCACCAGTTGTGGATATCCAACATCACGATGCCCCATGCATAAGCACTTCAAATCCAACATTGCCTCCAATTTCTGCGCCGTTATCAATCGCATCCCAACCTACACCTCGAACTTCAACCGTTACACAGACACAACTGATGAATATGCAGCTCCAAGACCTTAACGAAAGCATAAGCACCTCAAATCAATCCTTGACTCCAGTTCTCCCAAGCAACAGATTCTGTGACTCCAATGATTCCCAATCACTAGACAGCATGCCAGAGCCCTCAACTCCTCCAGACATTTCTTCCAACACATTTTTTGATGATGATTACGATGACGACAGGGATTCAATGCCTCCAACCTTAAGCCCCATTTCAAAGGAGACCATATCAACATTTAATGATGACATATTGTGCAAAGACTTATCAGGACAGAAAACAGATGCTTATCACAGGTCGTTACCAAATGATACAGAACCAGTAGAAAATGAGTTGGATCAAAAGCAGGATGAAGCAAAAACTCAAAAAATAGAAACCCCACGTGCCCCAGCTACTCCTCCCCAAGCAGTTCCAAGCACTTCCGCAATTTCTTCCACTGAAGAGTCTCACATTTGTGATGAATGTGGCCGCCTGTTTCCCCGAGTGGGACATCTCAAAAATCACAAGCGGAGAGCACATAATGGTCAAGAACTACCTAGTTTGGAATGCTCCGTATGCAAGCTTCTATGTAAAAATGTGGAGTCACTGTGGACTCACTTCAATGACTGCCACGGTGAACGCAACAACCGTCCTTTTGTGGTAACGAATAAAATAAACCATGTAAAAAATCCACAACGACGAAACGAACGAAAAAAACGACCTAATGGAGGACCCAAAAGGGGCATATATTCTCGTCAAACAGAGGAGCCAAACATTTGCCCGCACTGCAATAAAACCTTCCACCAAAAGTGCACACTTCTCGACCACATCCGCCGAGTTCACGAGAAGCAAGGAACCCACGCATGTCCAGAGTGTGGAAGCGATATGCAATCCAAAGCCAAGTTATGGCGGCACCGAGTGGAGCGCCATGGCTTGAAGGATCTTCCTCCTCCAGAGGGACTCCCACTTAAGGTTTGTGAGTTCTGTTCGGAAGTCGTGCTTCGTGGATATGATGAACACGTTAGGAGGAAACATCCCGAGCACGCGGACAAGTATACCTACAAAACAGTTAAAGATGAGGAGACTGGTCAAGTTTTTTTCAAGTGTCACCATCCCAACTGCCCCTCAAAATATTATACTGAAAAACTACTAAAGATGCACTTGAAAAGACACGATAACCCAAATTTCCATGTTCGTCATGACGGTGGTTATCAAGATCGTGCTGGTGAGGGAACAAAACCTGTAAGCCATATATGTCCTGAATGCTGCAAATCTTTCTCCAAACGGTCCCACCTCAATCGTCATTACAAATTCGTTCACACGCTTGGGGAATTTCATCGCAAGTTGGAAGCCCACAATTTGCTTCGGATTCAATCTGATAAACTCCACAACTACAAAGTGATTTGTCTCCTGTGCGACACTGAGCTCAAATCCAAGATGGCCACCAAGGCGCACTTTGTCTGCGAGCATTCTGAAAAACTTAAAGAAGCAGTGATGGCGATTCAAAGTGTTTTTGGATGTGCCTTCTGTAATGATAAGTTCACCGATAAGGTCCAGCTCGACGATCACCTCAAATCGAATCACAATGATGATATACTTACTTGTCATATTTGTGGAGAAATCAAGTGTTCGAAACCTCAACTTGACCTGCACGTGCACACAAAGCATGCCCGGGAAGGTGTCAACGAAAGGCTGGAAGTTTGCAACATTTGTAATACACTGTTCCCCGGCTGGAGTGCTCTTTGGGAACATGTTCGAGACACGCACCCCTCCAAATATTTCCCATGTGTGGCTCCCTCGTGTGACACCAGGTATTATAAAAGTGCCCCAATTTGGATTCATATGGAAAAATGCAAAGCTGCAAATGAATGCGCTGGTGATATCAAAGCAATTCAAAATGTTATCAAAGAAAAATTGACCAATTTCTTTATCGACTGCCCTGAATGTGGAAAGGATTATATTTGTACTCGCTTGGAATTTCATCGAAAAAAACGTCATGGAGTTCCCCGGAACTCTGGGACTACTTGTGAACACTGTGGGCTCTTTTGTCGGCCATATACATTCTACATTGCTCACTCCAATATTGTGCATGATGTTCTGGTAAAATTATTATTTTTAATTGAAATATGGTCAACTATGGTCCACATGCTTGTGTTTTCTTGTATTCATAATTAATTTTGGGTTAATTTTGTAGATCGAGCAATTTGGGAAGCTTGCTTCAGAACGCTATAAGGCAAAGGCAGAAAATGCAAAAAAGGCGGGGAAGAAAAAACGAATTCAGGAATCAGACGAGGAGGAGGAGGATGACAAGGAGGAGACTGAGGAAGATGAATCGAATGATAACTGGAGTGATGATGATTTTGTGGAGAAGAAAGGAAAAAGAAGGAAGGCGAGTTCGAGAAGAAGGTCAACTCCAAAAACGATGGAGGTGGGTAAAGCGACCAGGACTAGTGCCCGTCTCAAAGGCAAAGGGAGAAGGGGGAGGCGACGAGCTAATGTGACAAGGGAGATTAATGTGGAGAGTGAGAAAAGGCTCGTAATAAAATTAGTGCGACTTAGTGATGAAGATATTGATAAGTATATGGGTAGGCCAAAAATTAAAATTGAAACGCATGAGGATGATGGTGCCTTTGATGAAGTTGAACTAAAGCATTGCCCAGATGAATTTATCAGTATTTGATCGATGATTAATTATTTTTTGTAAAGAATTTTTACTAAAGTTACATATTATGTATAATTCTTGTTATCTTATGAAATAACTTCTGGTTTGTATAAAAAATACAATTTAATTTACTATATATAATAAACTTTTTATACATATCAATCAGCCAACTAGAATCCCAAAAGAGTTTCGTTCATAATTGTTTTTATCATTTAATTTATGTATTTTAAGGAAAGCTTTAATAATTTAGATTGAATTAAACTATCAATATTTTAAGCTTTCATCGTGGACATTCCATTTGAAGCAAGTAGAAACCTACAGTCAAAGCAATAAAATATTTGATGCTACATAATATGAATCTGGAGTAAATGTTAAAACCATTTTAATGTGCAGTATTTTTTCACCCTAACTAAATTAAGCATAAGCAATAGTCACCAATGAATTTTTGATGCATATTATGCACTACTTATTAAATCGCTTTTAAGGAGTTGTTTGTAAGTTCTAACCTAAAGCATAAATCCATTCAATATCTTGCCAAAAATATACTATTCACAAAATTTGGGTTCAAGTTCAAAGTACGCATTAATGGATGATTGTCTGAAGCATTGGAGCGGAAAGGGTGGATTACCTAACTAACTGCTAAAGACTTTATCATATGACAATAATTTAGTTTCTTTCGAATAAAACCAAATGTACAAACAATGAAAAACTGGAGATTTTTAGTACTTCAAAGTCACAACGCATGATTGAAATTGTGTACTAAAATGAAATAAAGCTTTTCATAAACCATCCATATTTCATCCATAATATGATTTTTTTTAAGTAAGCCGAAAAGGCTTTCAAAAACTCAAATCTATACAGTCTATACTCTATGCTCGAAATAATTTCCAATCTTCTTCTCACTTAACCAAATACCTACCCTCAATATAATTTTGTTTTTCGTATTTCACATGAAATATCAAAACTGAGACTCATTCCGAGTTATATACAAAGGAATGAAAAGGCAAATGAAAGAGCTTAGTAGTTCTCGGAAATTTCACAAAAAAGGGTTTCAGGCTCTCAGCGACCCAAAATAAAACCCTTTTACCAGAACATAGACCATGCATACATGACGTTCTATCAACTTTTAGAAATTTTATTACTTTATGGTGCAACAGGAGACTCAGGAGCTTAAAATTATATAAAGTAACAGTCACATTAAACAGTAAGATGCCTTTATTTCGGTAAAGGGGTTTTAAAAGCAAAAATTGTCGCCGCAAAGTCCATTCATCCTGTAAGAACGACTGTTTGATTTTAAGTTGGAAATTTTCCACAAAAGCGAACAATCAAGAATACCATATATCAAAGCCAGCCAACCGCATAAAATGTTTAATGCAGAAAACTAACGCGGTTGAGTTTCGAGTTCTCACCTCCTCAATTTTTTATTTCGTCAGCAGAAGCCGGCCAACAAACACATTCTAAGGTTAACCATCCTGAGTTGAACATCAGATATTAGAATAAATTAAGTTGGCCGCGCAGAATTAGTTGTTTAATCAGTATAATTAAAAAGTTTACTGAAACTAAATTGAAATTATAGCCATGAAAGCTGACACTGCATTTTCACATTTCAAGCTCGAAATTGGAGTTCTTCAGAATTTCATGAGAGGTAAGAAGTCTACAATTGCATAATACAACATTACATTTTATTTTTTATTGCAAGTTAAAATTAAAGAATAATCAAGGTCATCAGTGATAAAATTTACAAAAACTTAAAATAATACAAACACTTTTATTGAAATCAAGTTATTTAAAGAAATTTTATTAAATTTTTAGGACAGTAGTGTGATGGACCCTTTTCATTTTCGACTGAAGTGAAAACCATGGAAATGGGAGGTGAAAACGTAAGTTTCAAACATCAATCAGTCAAACAATTATTTTCTTTTAATCAATGAATCTTTAAACATTAATTGTAGATTTTATGCATGTTTCTGTTTCATTATATGCTTACAGCATAACAAACGTGGTTACCATGTGGGAGATCTTTCCATGAGACATAGGAATGAACATATTCAAATAATGTGGGTGGACCTTCAAGGAAACTAGGAAAGGAACCTTCAACTAGGAAAGATTTGTAGACTATATTAAGTTTCCATTAGCTTTAAATTATTTATATATTCGTGTTAAAGTTTATGATCATAAAGCAAATGAAGAATTCTATTTCAGTTTTTGTGGGTACTAGATAAATTAGCTGACATTATAATCCAAGATGTATTTCAGTAAGATTGATAGGGTAGTAATTATTTTCATTTTACAGTGTCTAAATGTACAAGATACTATCATTCAACTTAAAACGTTTTAAAAAGTATCAGAATCCATTTATTTGGTTCATGTCGAGAATAGGCTTCTCGACAAGTAAGGTCAGGTCACAAGGAGAAAGCTGACCCTAAGTAGAATTAAATACGAACTGCTAGGGGTTGGTAGATTTAATTAATCAACTTAAATATTTAAAAGTTTTTTTTTAACAAGTCAAAATATTATCACCTATCAATGTACGATTGGTGTGTATGCATTTTAATTTTATAATTGGTATGCAAGGTATCGCTGTTGACAATTATTCACAAAACAAAACTTTCTCCAAAGCTTAATTTCCGTCTCTATTTGAAAATAGAGCGGAAACCGATAAAAATCCTCACCAAAAGCAACCATTTAAAATATAAACAATGGTTGTACAACTCATACTCTGAATTTAAGGAGTTAGAGTTTTAAATAGTTTACATTTTAAAGTAAGTTTTAACATTATTATGAAAGCTGCATTTAGGTAATAATGCATCCTTTCTGAATACATTTCCTGAGTCATCTTCCAATCTTTTTATGACATCGATCTATGAATTAACACCTCGCTATTTCATTTTGAGGCAAACGTAAAGCTTTACTGATTTATTGATGTAAAACAATTTGGGTTTATAACGATATTCCGGGTTTTCCGCACCTGGAACATGTTCTATTATTGCTAAACCTTACAAACGGTGATGTATGAGCTGAGTAATTACAAAAATTTCAAAATGCTTTGATTTGGTTTATATTTCATCGACTCACTTATATTAAAGTAGAAAGCACCAAAACGTGCATGAGTCTGAAAATTTTCGTCGCTTGACTCTGAAGTTAATTGACTAATATTGGTTGTTTCAAAAATTGCATTAGGTCAAACGTAAGTCCGCAAATTTAAGTGACAATTTTTTAGTGTAATATGTATAATTTGTCATACTGTATTCTGCAATGAAAAACATGATCATAAAAATGTAATCTGTTGATTCATGTTCCTGACATTCCTGAGTCTTCAACTTGCTTTGTAACGAAATCAATAAAAATGTGCTTATTCGCAAGGAAAAAACAAATATTGTTATTGTTTGTGCTTCTAATTGATTTTATATGATAATCTTATTACCATATTTATTGCCATAGACAAGACATCTGTCTTTAGAATTTGATTTGATAGCATGAAGGTATTTCAAGTATGATATACGCTTTCATTCTTCATTCATTCATAAAATAATTGCAGGAATAGAACATTTAAAATAGTGGCAAGTTGCATCCAAGTAAAATTTAGCTTTTCCATGAGGGCATCCATCCATTTTTTTCTTCAAATGACATAAATTTTAAATGCAGTAAACATTAAATGAAAATATTCAAAAGAATAATGCTTTAAAAATATTACATCATATCATAGTTTTTAAGGATGTAAAGAGTATTTATTTATGTTATCAATTAATGGCTTTACAAGAATACATAATAAACTATCCAAAGAGTAACAAATAGTATCCAACTACAATATTATCCATTCAAGTTAATTCTGTAATGATAGCATTTCCTGCACAATTTAAATTTTTACATATCACGTAATAAAAAAATTAATTAAAACTACATAACTAACTTAAAAAATTAAGCGTTATGCTTCTGCTTTTGATGACCTTTCATATGAAGTCTTAAATAATCAATGATCGCAAATCCTTTCCCACACACCTTACATTTGACCGGTTTACTCTCCCTATTTTTATGAAGCGCTAGGACGTGCTTCTGAAGACGACCATTTTCACTGAACACTTTCCCACATTGTTTGCACTGGAATCGGGTATCGCCTTCATGGACAATTTTAATATGAACTTTCAAACTATTTTCACTCTCCAAAACTTTTTCACATCCTTCCACAGTGCATGGAAACATTCTAGCCTCCTCAATCCCAGTTTTGTGGATCCGTACTTTATGCTTCCTCAGAGATTTTTGGCTCTGTAGAATCTTCCCACAGAGGTCACAGCACACCTCGAACTTCTTCTCGTGCACGGTCTCTATATGTCCTTTAAGTGCTTGTTTGGACAAAAAAAGTCCACAAATTGAACACTGAGTCGGAGCTTTCCGTGAAGTTCCCTCGTTTAGGATCATTCCACCGTGTACTTGGTTTTGATGCTGGACGAGCGGCCCACTACTGGCAAATTCTTTTCCGCAAATGTCGCAAATAGTTGGAAGCTGGCTGTGATCATGGTGCTCATGGTATCTGAGTACATATCGTGATGGAAATGATTTCCCGCAGCCATCAAAGGAGCAAATGTGATCCCCCTTCATATCAATTTTGTGGGAGTAAATCAAATGCACAGTTAAACTGCTTTTGATTGCGTATTGCTTGGGACAGTACTCACATATGAATGGACCTACTGGCTTCTTATTCTTCTTCTTTCCTTTTGGAAGTTGGAGGTTCTTCTTCTTCAGAGGTTTTACTCTGGGACTCTTGTGTACTTTTCGTTCATGCTCCCACAATCCTGAATATGTACGGTAAGCTCTGGAACAGCCTTCGAATCTGCACTTGAATTGGAGGTGATCTGTGATTCCATGGGAGGAAACCAAATGAGAAAGATAATTTTTTATTTCCAGGAACTCCCTGTCACAATGTTTGCATTTGATGTTTGAGCTAGTATCGTAGTGAGATTTCATCAGATGAGCTTCCAAAAAGGTGGTCCTGGTGCCCTTCCAATCACAAATGCCACACTCGTACAGATTGGTTTTGTGGATGCGAATTTGGTGCTGTCTGAGTAATGAGGGCGATGGGAAGCCTTTGGAACATTGGTCACATTTGAATGCTTCCTTGGTTTCTGATTTTTGATTTTCTGATTCGTCTACTGGGAATTTCCATTTCATTTCTTTATTTCCCTCATTATCTGAGGATTTCGAGTTCTCCGAGGAATCTGATTCTGAATCGCTTTCTGTATCACAAGCACTTCCAGATATGTCATCAAAGCCTTCAGGTGACGCACTTTCGCCTTTCAAGGTCTCCTCAAAACAGTTTGGAAGTCCCTCATCCTCAGGTAATCCATCACTGCATTCCTCCGGAACTGGTGATTGTGGTTCCGCTTTCAATTCAGTCTTTACACCATCGCTGGAGCCACAATCCTCTGCGAATATAAATTAGAAATGAAGTTTATAAATGCCAATCACTATTCACACGAATCACAAATGGTTAATAAAACATTTAATGTTACATTACCTTTAGTTACACCGTCTTTTTCATTTTCCTTGGTGTCAGTGACCCCCGCCCCCAAGCCTTCATAAAACTGCAGCGTTTTCAGAATTGAGCTCTCATTGAGTGCTGGGTTGTTTCGCAAGTCCTTCTCGAACCGTTTCCACCTCCACGAGTGGATTCCCATGAATTTCGAACTGTTGATGACCTCTCCAATATCTTTAATCCGAGTTTTCAACAGTTGAATCGTCTTTTCCAACTCGAGGAACATGTCCCCACAAAATAGGCACATTGCAGGAAGGTGAGGGAACTCCTTCGGGAGGGATGACCCATCATTTCCGGTTTCGTCCTTCTTACGCTCTCGTCTTGAGGTTCTATGGCTTCCAGTGATCTTTTCCAAAGATGGATTGGAATAATTGTGTCTCTTTCTCCTCCACTTTTTATGGAGACATGGCAAAACTTTGTTGAAGGTGGAGACAAGGCTAGGGTCGAGATCTGCTGTCGGAACAGTTTGCATTCGATTTTTCTCATCTTCAGTTAACTTGCTCCGTATCCAATCACTGTCTTTTCGAGTCTTAGGATCAACCACTGGAGTTAATTGACGAACGCAGAAGATGCAGTGCCCCACGATAGGAGCCTTAGTGATAGTCGGGGCTTGTGGCGGTGGTGGAAGTCCACCAGTTGGAATCTTTTTTTGAGGCAACATTGTCACTGAAATTTTATTTTTATGGTTGATGATGATAGATAATTGATCTGCAGGTTGAAACTTTATGAGCCGTCAGATTAAAAGTTGATTTTATGCACTGACTAAAGCCACCACTGCAGTCGTGACGATGTCCAAATTATTGCTATTTCGTAAGGTGCTCCTGGTTCTGTTCATTTGACACTATCAAATCAAAGCACTCAATACTGTCAAGTCTCAAGTTAGTGTTTACATTTTCTCAGCTGACTTCGTTGTCGTGGATTCCCACCAGGGCAATGGCCGCATTGTACTTCTGTATCAACAAAGATGAGATGATGCGATGAGTAGAGAGTAGAGTAGAGAGATGAGATGAGTCGATGAGAGCATACGATACCTAAGCAAACTTTCACTTCTGACAGGTAAACCGTTTGCCCCGTGAGCCATGATATGGATTTTAAGACAATGAACTCTAAACCATGAATCAATTTAAAATTAAATTTTAAAGAAATCTCTTTACTTAATTATTGGAAATGTTTCATGTTTCATGCACATAAATTGCTTTAATTACAAAAATTACAAATTAAAGCTTCACATCTTCTGCACTCGGCTTCTCCTTCTTTTGATGAAGTTTCATATGAAGTCTTAAATAATCCTTGACCGCAAATCCCCTCCCACACACCTCACACTTGACCGGTTTTAACTCCCTGTTTCTGTGAATCGCTTGAATATGAATCCTCAGATTGCTTCTTGACGCAAATGCTTTCCCGCATTCTTCACATTGAAATGGGCGGTTCCCTTCATGAGTAATTTTGATGTGTGTTCTCAAATGAGATTCACTTTCCCACACTCTCGTACAGCCTTCCGCAGGACAAGGAAACTTTGGAAATTCCTCAAGCCCGATTTTGTGAACCCACGCTTTATGCTTCTTCAGGTAATAATGGCTCCTTAGAATCTTTCCACAGATGTCACAGCACACCTCCAGCTTCCTCTCGTGGATGGACTCCATATGTCTTTTGAGGTTTCCACGGCCCACGATCGCTCCACAAATTGAACACTGAGTAGTCTCTGGTTTTATTTGTAAAATGCCTTCACTGTTGTCCTGATGGTTCACTCCGTGTACTTGAGTTTGGTGTTTGCGGAGCACCCAACGATGGCTGTATTCTTTTCCGCAGATGTCGCAGGTCTTTTGAACAGGTTTGGTGTCTGGAACTCGTGGAACTGCTGCGTGGACACTGTTTTGGTGCCTTAGCAGGATGCTTGTTGAGCGAAATTTTTTCCCACAAATGTCGCACTTGAACTGGTCACGTGAATGGTGACCCTCGCGTCGTTGGTGGTAGTAGAGACGCCTGGCGAAAAGAAATGACTTTTCACATCCTTCAAATGAGCATTTGAATGTCGGCTCTGAATTTACCTCATGAATGGTGACAATGTGGCAGTGTAAACTGAACTTGTGTTTGAATTGTTTGGGACAGTGATCGCACTTGAATAAAGTGACCTTCTTGGGGGGCTTTTTCTTTTTACTGTGAGCTTTCCTCTGATGATATAGGAGACCATGTTCGGTGAAGTAAATGTTTTTACATTGACTGCATTGATAAGTGGTTTTCCCGTTATTTGGACAGTTAAGAAGGTGAAGTTTGAGGAGGTCTTGGCTCGAAAATATATTTTCTGGAGGGGGGCACCTAGGACAGATTAGTTCCTGATCTTTGTGGGATTCTTGCAAATGGGCTTTCA
>JAQIXX010007446.1:0-10823 GCA_034700605.1 Willowsia nigromaculata | reverse complement strand
AATTTTGAACAAGCCCTCGTCATCAGTTACAAGATGACTTGGAAGCTGTTCCTCCTTGAGGTTAGCTCCGAATACTTTGTCTCCCACTTTAAACTTGGACACCCCTCCCCCCACCTTAGTAACTACTCCTGAGTAATCCAATCCCACCACATTGATTTTCTCAAACTCCTCATTAGGCTTCAGAATCGCAAAAATGTCCCTGAAATTTAAGGCATACGCCTTTGTCCTCACTTCCACCTCATTCTCACCGACAGATCCCTCCTCCAACACTGTGAACTCCAAGTCGTTGATCACTCGCGACTGTGGAAGTACCAGTTTGTACCTATCAGTACTCGGGGGAAGTCGCAAATCACTTTGGCTCTTCTGCTGAACTGCGACACGGTTAAATCTCGGCTCATACCTTAGATTCCCCCTGTACGCCACTTGCATTCTCTCCCTCTCCCTTATCTCCTTGTGCATTGCCAACTCGAACAAAACCTGGTCGATGGTCGTGTCCCAGCCATTTTTTCCATCCAAGTCGACACAGCGCACGATCAAGTCAGAATTTTCATTCTTAAGTGATTTGGCCATTCCAAAAAGGACGGCAGGGGAAGGATTATTTACATCTTCGGTGATTCCTTGCACATCTTTTGTACAAATATACAGCCTCGGAGGTCTCTTCTCGTTCAACATGTACTTCGCAATGTGCAAAAGTGGAAGCCCAAATTTCTTCGACTCCTGCACATCCTTGTTCATTCCCCACCCGTAAATAATGCCTTGTAACTCTTCATCTTCTCCCGCCTTCAACAAAGAATAAATCTGTGCAGTTTTGTCATCCTCCTCATTCTCCAATTCCGGCGTGGGTAACACCACATCCACTTTGCAGCCTCCATTCTCCAAAATCCCTTTCAATTTCATTATCAGGTTCTTATCTTCTTCCTGATCTGGCGAGAATACTATCCATCTCTTCTTTTTCTCCGGTTCCGGCAAATTTCGAACAATGTGATCCTGTCCTTCATCATATCCGGGAAGGGAACTTGCCTCCGAAATGACGGTTCCGAGTACACCAAAATAAGCTTCATAGCTGTGGACATTGCCAAAGCCAGACTCCGTGAGGGCTGCTTCCCAACCTTGAGCACTCACACAGGTGTGATGTGGTCGCCTATCAAAATCCTCGAAACGCCAGTAACCTTCCAGTACCCCGAATAAAAACGTAATTCCTTTGTCTGCAGTGAAAGTGTCCGTAAAATGGAGAGTTCCGTTGTGCCGCATTGTCATCCTCAAATTACGCAGAGTTTCCTTCAGATTCCTTGTCGCATGGAGTACATCAGATGCAAAGACCATGTCAAAGTAATTTATTGGAATGCCTTGGTTCAGTGGATTTTCTTCTACGTTGAATGTCGCGAATCTAATATTTTGCTTGAATTCTTCCAGTCTTTTTTCCGCTTTAGGGAAGAAACTGGCACTGATGTCGGTATAGTAGTACTCGAACTTGTTGCCAAATGATTTCCTCATTTCCTCTAATGCAGTTAAACTGAGAGACCCAGTACCAGCGCCAACTTCCATTGCTCGGATGATGGTTTTGGATGCATTTTTTTCATCTATGCTGGCTCTTAACGTTCTGACAATGGCATTGACAATGGCTGCAACTTTAAGTACAAGTTCTTCTCGACCAGGATGCTGGAGATAGTAGGTTTCTGCGGAAAGCTCTTGCTTGTCCTCCTCCAACGGAAACAGAATTGAGAGAGCGTTAATCTCGCTTTTCAAAATTTTGGAAAGACTCGTAGCCACGTTTGCGTAGACTTTGACTACGGCAGCGACTGACTTTACGACAATTAGTTCTTCATGTAGTCTAGTTGCTTCGGGAGCTAGCTGATCTTCTGTGGTGTATGGAATTTTTGTAACTTTCCACTTGTCCGACTCGGAGATTTCCATCATGTCCAGTTCGTCTTGAAACATTGTGAAATAAAAGTAGACTAGCTTTTTTAGTTCTATTTTAATTTTATACTTTTCACAGAATTCAGTTGGACTAAATTCCTCTCCCAATTTTGGCGTCCATCCAAGCTGGAATAGGGCACGAAGGGTGTACAAGCAAACCAGCCTGTCAACCTTCTTTTTATAGATTGCGTCCTCAGGTCCAACTGTACTAGCTGCTTGTAATAACTGTTTGAATTCTTCCGTTTCGAATGCTTGCTTCAGGCTTACGGAAGGAACGCGTTGATCTGAAGGACCATGGATTGGTCTCCAGATCTCTTCCCAACAATCGGGAATTTGACTATTTTGCTGTTCCAACACAGACTGGATTGTTTTCACATTTGTCTCAAGTAACTCGACATCTTCCATCAATGCCAGTGGTACGAAATCCTGGGTTGTCGCTACCACAGTACATTTCTCTTTGCTTGTCCATTTTACATGGATATACAGCATTGACTGTTTAGATGAGTCCTGCTCGGATGATTCCTCTATACTGTTCAGTAATATGAGTTTTCCCACATGTACAGGAACTCTTAAGGCATCAGATTTGTGATTCCTTAAGCCAGCGAGAATTTGAGCTTGGAACATGGCGTCAATTATGACTGGGTGCAGAAGATATTTGTCGTGATCTTGAGGAACCTTAATTTCAGCAACAATTTCATCTAGTGTACCCCCAACATCCTCTTGTTGAGCTGACCATTGTCTCTGAATTGAGCGGAACGTTTCTCCAAACTTGAGGCCGACTCCGTCAATCCGTTTGTAGAATCCTTCCATTTGCATTGGGTCTTTGGATCCTATCAGTTCCTTTAATCTGTCACCGTTCCAATCACCGAGAATATCTGACGTCCTCCCAATTACGGGGTGACATGTGGCACCCACTTTCCAGAGGATGAGGAAGAACCCTCCACATCAGTCTGGTTTCTATGGAATACTTTGCACCGGAATCCTTGTGGTTTGTCAGGTTCTTCGTTTCCAACGACATTGGTCTCTGCCCCCTGGTCTTTTTCTGGCAAGTCAACGATTACCTGAAGCCTACAAAACTTGGACTCTCTCAGTTCTAATGGCTGCTCAATCCTCAAATTTTCCAGTGCAACTGGTTGTCTAGGAGTTTCAAAGTTGTCCCTCACAAAATTGGCGGCACAGAATCCAGCGGATAAGCACATTTCTGTGAACCCAGCTCCAGGAAATACGATTCTGTTTCCAATACAATGATCCTTAAGATAAGGCACTGCGCTGACATTCAAATCGTTTTGGAACAGGCTTAAGCTGGATGCATTGTTGATGTTAGCTCCAATTAAGGGGTGAATTGAAACTGGTACTGAATCATTGCACTCTACCCAATATGATTTCCGGTTGAATGGATAGAAAGGCAAAGATGTAACCTTCTTCCTCAAATATGGCTTATCAAAACCGGACCAATCGACATTGTAACCGTCCATCCATAACTTACCCAAACTGGTCAGTATGGTTTCCCAGTCATTGGTATTCTTTCGGAGAGATGGGTAATATGAGACTTGAGTGTCTTCATTGTTTTGCAGGACAAATGTGGACAGCACAGGTTGAGGACCAACTTCCAGGAAATTTGCGCAGCTTATCTCCTTCAAAGTTTTGCAGGCTTCAAGAAAGTTCACCTTTTCTCTGGTGTGTCGTACCCAGTAGTCTGCGTCCAATGCTTCCCTGACTTTTCCTTCCATTCCAGAAATGTACTGAACTTGGCTGGTTCCCTCCCGGTATGTAATACTTAGAGCGACCTTTCGATAATCCTCTAGCATTGGATTCATGTGACATGAGTGGAAAGCATGAGTTGCCTCCAAAATTATTCCTTTTATCCCCTTTTCTTTACAATATGTTAGCATATCAGATACTTTCTCGTTGTCTCCAGCCACCACTGTTTGCTCTTCACTATTGAATGCGGCAAAATCCAACTCAATTTTTGCATCATGCATCGCCTCTTCCACTTGCTTCTGATTAGCCTTCAGAACGAGCATACTACCACGCGGAAGTTTGTCAATCAATCCACTTCGAACAGCGACCAGTTTCAACGCATCCTCAAATGAAATCATTCCCGCAGCAACGGCAGCACAAAACTCCCCCAAGCTGTGTCCCAAAACATAGTCTGGCTTCAGACCCCAAGACTCCCACAAACGCAGCAGACAGTACTCAACGCAAAATATGGAAGTCTGGCTGTAAATGGTCCTGCTAAGCTCTTTTGAGTTTGGGTCAGATTCCCAGAGAACTTTGGAAAGGGAAACATTGTATGATTCCTGGAGTGTTCTGGCGCAGTGGTCAAAGTGGAAGCGAAACACGGGACTTCCTTCATATAAGAGTCGAGCCATTCCAGGATACTGGGAGCCTTGTCCAGTGAAAAGAAAGCAGATTGTACGCCCACTCTCTCCAACCTCAGCCCGGACCACTTTATTTTCCTGGATAGCGTCAGCAGCCGTTTGGAAATCTGAAGCTAGTAGAAATGCTCGTTGTTCAAAGGAAGCTCTTCCGGTATTTGCTGTGTACGCAACATTAGCAAAATCATCATCCGTTGATTTTTCAGCTACCAGCATTTCTTGGTACTTGACGAGCAATTGATCCAGAGCTTCTTTCGTCTTTGCTGACAACTTTAGTATATGCAGAGGTCTCTCCATATCAAGTGTAAACTTGTCAAGTTGGTGATCAGGAGCCTCCTGCAGAATCACATGACCGTCAGTTCCGGTGATCCCGAATGAGCTTATGCCTGCGAATCTCGGCTGACCTTGAATCTTCGGCCACGGAGTTGGCTCAAGAGGAATGACAGCAGGAACCAATTCCAAGTTGATGTCTGGGTTGAGAGTCTCAAAGTTCAAATGTTTAGGAATAACTTGATGCTGCATCGCTAATATAGTTTTGATAATTCCAGTAATTCCAGATAGACTCTCAGTATGCCCCACATTAGTCTTCACAGACCCAATGACTAGTGGCTCCTGTCTATTTCTAGAGTGGTATGCCTTCGCAATGGCTGCCACTTCCATCGGGTCCCCAACCGCAGTCCCGGTTCCATGTGTTTCCACAAATGAAATCTGCTCAGGTCTTACACCTGCGTTTTTCAATGCCAACTGCATTGCAAGAGCTTCACAATGAACAGTGGGCGTACCAAGACTTCTACTAATTCCCTCTTGAGTAACCGCCGAGCCTCTGATCATTGCCCAGATATGGTCCCTGTCTCGAAGGGCATCACTCAACCTTTTCAAAACCAAGAATCCACATCCTTCACCTCTTCCAAACCCGTCAGCTTTGGCGTCAAATGTCTTGCAGCGTCCATCAGGAGCAATGACGTAGTCCATTATGTTGCTCGTGAACGGATGGAGAACGAGATTGACGCCTCCAGCAAGTGCCAGATTGGTTTCCCCACAGCGAAGGCTCTTCACTGCAACGTCCAATGCCACAATGGCAGATGAGCACCCACTTTCTGTGGCAATGCTTGGTCCTGTGGCACCCAAAAGAAACGAAAGCCTGGCGGCAGCAGCACCAATGCTATTTCCCATGTATGTTCTGAAAAAGTCTCGAGAAGCAGACCACTGTACAATGTCTTTGTAATCATTCATCCAACTTCCGGTAAATATTCCTGTGTGGCTCCCATACAAAGTCTGAGGGTCAACCCCGGCATTTTCAAGTGACTCCCACATCACTTCATGCAAGAGTCTAGTTTGAGGGTCCATAAACACAGCTTCTTTTGGACTCACCCCAAAGAACTTGGCATCAAACTCGTCCACAGTTGTACTCAGGAATCCAGCATTCGTTTGTCTCTCTTTCTTCCCCACTGGGGTAACCGAGTGCTCTTTCTTCCACCGGAATGATGGTGGCTCACGAACTCCTGTTTGTCCAGAATAAAGCAGATTCCAGAATTCCTCCAGGTTGTTGGCCCCCGGAAGTCGGCAACTGATGCCAATGATGGCTATCGGCTCGGTGGGAAAACGCTCAACTTTTTTCCCACGGGTTGGGATTCCTTCTGCGGCCTTGTCTTCAAAGAGCTTTAACCACGTTTGTATAATTGCCTGCAATTTCATATCATAAACGTGAAATTAGTAAAGCATGAGATTTATCAAGGTTGTTTGACACAAACGTCAGGATACCTTCTCAGTTAGCCCCACAGCAGAATTTTCTTGCAGTGATTGTAATTTCGTCACAAATTCATTTTTGTCCAGAGGACTTTCAACAAACTGGATGATGGAAGGTGGCCCCCAGTTTTCTCTGGATATATTAATCATTTAACATTAAATATTTTTCAATTGATCATTAGGTACACTATGCGTATTTCACGCTTGATTGGTTGGAAATGTCAACTAACCTTTCTAAAAGAGAGCCATTCTTTAAGGAAAATCTCATCACAAGTTTATCTTGTATGCTTTCATTTTCTCCAGACAAGGCAGCTTTCGGCTGATTGTAACCCATGACATTGTTCTCCATCCATTTGACAGCATGGCTTTCTAGGTATTCCATGACTCCATTCATGGTCCATCCATTTTTGTAGTTGCAAATCTGCCCAAGGTATTCGGAAAATGGGGGACAGGGGTCAAATAAGAAGTAGTCGGAAGGCTCTTCACTCGCCTTGTTCCGTGTAAGTGGGACAAGACTTCCATCCCTCTCGAATAACCAATCCGCGTTCTCCAAAAACAATGAGTTTGGCTCTAGAAATACGCACTTTCCAAAAATGTCCAGAGAAAATGCGAATATCTTCGCCTTGATCTCAGTTTGGAAGTCGTCATGTTTTAAATTGAAGCTGTTATCGTCTTCCTCTAGCATAAGCACGTGATCGAAAGAGTTGCGAAGAGAAAGCCTATCTTGACCGGAAACATTTTTGCAGGTAATCACACCGATTTTCTTGGTTGTTCCAGTCCTCCGTAGGGATTCAGCCAGAACCACAGCGCACGGGACCTGGTCACTTCTGGTGACATAAGTTATCCAGGCGGAAGGTTGGATTTGAGCTAAGAAATTGGATTGAAAATAAAATAATATTTTGAATTAAATTACTACTTAATCCGAATTGGTATGAACACGATTATGAATACAAACAATCCTTAGGATTCCTGAAATTCTTACACATTTTGATTTTGGGAAAGGGGCACACGCAGGGCAAAAAGGACAAAACTTGTAACTATTTCGAACTATTATGTCAACAGGATTTCTTTGATAAAACAAGTGATCCAGCAGAGATGAAGGTTTCTTCAGTTGTGTTCCTGTGCCAGGAAAGTCTACTACTGCAGGCTACAAAAATTTCAAAGACATCTAGATCAGTTTTACAGAAAATAATAACAACTCGTCAATCATAAGCGAATATCGAGATAAGAAAACCAGATATATATAATCAAGATTTTAATTTTTATTGCTTCATCCATTTAAGCTTTGTTTTTTTTTCTTCAAATTTCCATACAACGAGAGAGAATGCTGGATTTTGGTTTCAGTTTCCGTTCAAAGCTATAATTAAAATCTGGTGATATTATTACCACCGTCACTCCTAAGAATCCCAAGTGAAGAAACGTGGTCGTGGGATTTTAGTTTAAAGTTGTAGAGAATTTGTTTTGCATTCACAAAATTAAAAACCCACCTATTTGATGAGTGGACGATTATTTAAAAAATACGGTTGCGTAAATAAATGCAGCGGCGACACCACAATGTTGCTGGTACTCTGATGACCTCAAACGCTGTTTAATTGGACCTTTAACTCTGAATCCATCATTAAATTTCTGGTTTTACCATCTTTTGTTGGGAACGCGCATTTTAATCCAAGTAGGTAGTTATTAGTTACCATTAAATGTAGCAAAATAACAAGTTAAATGGTGGTAACATAGGCACATGTACATTATAAAACTGGGAAAAAATGGGATTGTCCTGGTGCCACAGTGGTATTCCTTTTGCATGTAAAAAAATCTGAATCGAGTCATAAAAATCGAAGCTCCAACGCAATCCACGCACGTAATAAATGAATGACTGAGAGATGCCGAGGGAGAAAATTTGATGCTGTTATTCATTATCTGTAAACGAAACAGCATATATAACCTAAAACACACCAGATATGAAGTCTTGGAAAAGATACAAAATTACAAAGCTGGATAAACCCGTGTCAATAGAATTAGTGGGTGTGACGCAGTTGTCTCAATTGTTGCATTTGTCAGAATTTCCCTTTTTTTCTCACACAGTCGTCATGAGAGCTAGCCTTATCTTTGAGCTTTATCCAATTTTCAGCTATCAGATTCAGCCTATTTGTTCTTATGATTCTGTTAAAATTGATACATTTTTTATAAAGGGTAATTAGTTTAATATTTATTGTTTATATGCATGTACTGATATTACCAATAATTTTATACGCTGAGACACCATCTTATACCGTGTGAATAATAAATTTGTTTGTATTTAGCTTTCTGATAAGCATTTTTTAAAGTTTGGAGTCCGTGGAGGAAGAAGCAAGTTTGAAATAGGTGAATTTGTGCTATTGTAATATGTTATGATTAAACTAGTTGTGTTCCGTCGAATTCTCATAGCTCTCTTGACTATGATTAACCTTTTTCATTAAAATTATGATTCAAAAAATTTCATTTTCACTACGGGCGATTTTTTCGTGGGGAACCATAATTAGTAGCTGTTATATAACATAAGCATATCTACGTAACACCGTAAACCGTAATTCAAATAGAGTACCAGTTTGTAATATTTTCATTTCCTATACGAAACTACACTTCACCGGATACAGAATGTAAAACAATCTTTCATCAAATTTCCCGGTTTCTTATAATCATTGTAAACATATAAACCACAACTTTGCTGATTCACATAAAAAACTGATATAGGCGATAATTGCGTAGTAGTGCACAAATAAGCATATATTTATATCATTTGATAGAACTATTATATAACAAATACTTATTACAAACACCTTCCCGAAGGCTTTCAAAAACCACTTAAATTCCTCATTTATAGTAAATAACCCTAATTATAATATATACCAGATTTTAAGGAATTGTTCAATGTGTAAAATTAACTAGATAATGAGTAATCGCGATTATGCAATTGGTAATAAAAGTTTGTAGAAATAGTAGTAGTAGAAAGCCAACATATTCAAGCAAATTTGTACGTAATTTCATATTATTTAGACACTTTACTTTGATTACGTTCTCACGCATTAAGAAACTGGAAATCATAAAATTCTTTGGCTTTCAAAGATTTTTTCAATGCTCAGGTTAATGAGTTCTCTGTTTTCGACTAAGTCAATTGTTATTTTAGTAAACATTAGCTTTAATAGAAAACTAATGACTCACTAGGGCTGTGCAAATATGTTTTTATTGATTACTTATGATTAAAGATTAAAACTTTATAATAATTTAAATGATTAATGTCTACTTTATGAATAAACTAGATTCAATCAAATTTTTAAGTGAATATGCATTTATCTTGGTGTAAAAACGGTTTTTATTGCAATACTTCATAAACTGAGAACAACAAGCTTTTAAATATAACTGGGTTTCTAACTTTTAAATCAACGCTAATGACTAGTCCATTTCTCAATAATAATATCACTCAACTTTAAGTTACGATCTTCATTCCTAGAACTTTGGAATTGAAATACAAAATGTTTTGTATACTTGGAAATAGAGATTTTTATAATTTTTTGATTGATCTGTCGTTTTAGATCAGTAAGGCTTCCGCTCTCCACATACAACAATGTGTTGGAAAATATTATGGAAAAATTAGAGTTCACGACGTGGCTGAAAAGGAAGGAGAATCAAATACGCCCACGTTAGCATTCGAATAGTCAATCGAGAGATGACGACCCACGACAGGCGTTATCGTTTTAGTTGGCTCGTCCTGTTGGTTCTCGAATATTTGGTATACTTGACCTGTGGAGCCCCGTTTACGCCGTGGTTTCAGACAATTGAAAACCTATATTTGGTTTTAAAAATTGAAACGAATGAATTAAAAATAACTTTTGAACCATTTAATCAAATCGGATATTTTCATGATACTTACAGGTTGACTCATATTTTCGCAAAATTCATTCGTAAGTTCAAAATCTAGTTGGTCCATTTTAAAGTTACACGTTAACACAGACAGAAGCGCTTCGATTAACTTCAGGTTATTACGCTTATATGCACTTTCGATGAAGTATTGATTGTAAGACTAAACTTTCCGTTTTTCTGTCTTCAAAACTTCCGATTGGGACTGGTAATGGGAAAAGATATCTTGCTAGCTTTTATGCATTTTTCAGATGGGAAGAGTATAGGTAGGTTAGATTTTTTGCGCTTCAAAGACTGTATCAATCGAAGAATTAGTGTTGATGTTTTAATGTAAATACTATTTGTCCACACAGGAAATTGCATGCAGTAATAATATTTATTTGATTTTTGCTTTAAGCAACATTGCATTCAGAGATGTCATTGGTATTTATTTTAGAAACTGAATGAAAACAAAGCGTAACATGTTATTATTTAGAGACATGTTCATTCATGGAAATATTTTGAATTCCAGTTATTGGTTATGCACAAAGAGAATATTACTTTGATGTTGAAATTTGTAGGGATATGATTTTTAAGAGTGCATAATTGTTTATATTGCGGTTATAATTGAATTGAATTGAATTGAATTGCTTTTATTTTTGTGTTTAGGAGATTCAGTTAATACAAAAGTAATTCACTGGTTTTACACCTCTAACACAGTCAACATATTACAATTAATTAGTAGTATGCTAAGCAGAATCCTTTCAAATAACAATAACATCAAAAAACAAAACCAGTTGAAATCGAATCAATAGAGTTAAAAATAAAAATAAATATTCTTTCTTTCCATCAGTAGTGCATTTTTGCAAAGATTTACAAATACATCATACGTTATTTTATCATCACTCTTTA
>JAQIXX010007445.1:0-10823 GCA_034700605.1 Willowsia nigromaculata | reverse complement strand
AGCTATATTTACCTTAAGAACCTTCATAGAAAACATAATTAGCAGCAAATAATGTAGGAGTCACTATTCTCAATGGAAACCTGGAAGTTGCGTTAAAACTCTGTTTACAAGGAAGCATGCCAAACTGCCTTAAATTAACTAAAATAAATAGTACACATATTTCTTTTTCTTTACATTCAACCATATTATGGGAAGGTATGAGGAAACCAATTTTCAGTCTAGTTTGCAAAATTGAATTGCGATTTTTTTAAATGTCAACCGGTGTATTGGGAGGTTTCCTTGTAACCAAATAATTTACAGACATATATTTTGCATAAATTGTATTGCTTTGCAGTTAGGAACTGATCTCAGTCAATGACAGTTGTTCTTCTCTGTAGAACGATCTATAAATCAACAGCAAATTACTTCTGTACACTTGGTTATTTTACTGATCAACTTAAAGCTGATCACAGGGTTTCAGCATGTACTCAACAGGAACAGAAAAACTCCCGCGCATTGAAAATGTTGGATCAGAGTTTAACTTGGAAATAAGACTATGGGATCATGTAGTCATAATAATATTTTTCTGCATTTTCGTCGTCACATGCTACGTAATTATTCGCTTTGTAGCCGAAACTGCTGATCAATATAGCTCAAGACGTTATTCGTCTCGCTATGGAGAGGTAAGCTGAATTTATATTTTTGTGATTCATATACATGTAACCATTAACAGTAATTGTATATTTATATGGTTATAAAATAATGTAATTTTTTGTTTAAGAGAGACACTGTTTACCGTTTAGGTCTACTTGTAACTGCTAGAAGAGAAAGTTCAAGGGAAAGTCATTCAGCTACAAGTACCTCAGTATAACGGAAAACTATTTATTTGGGAAAATACATCAACCATGAAGGGTTGACTTTGCTGTACGTGAAGCATTTCCTAAACTAATTTGTGTATTAATTTGAATTTATTTGCATTGGTAATAATTCTTCACATACCCTTTAAAAGGTTTTTAACTATTCAACCTGGGGTTTCTCTGTCCTACTAATTTTGAACTTTGCTGAACGTGTTTAAATTCTCAGTGATATGAAGATTTAGCGATAATCACAACTAATGCATTATTTAATGTGCTCACAGTCCACAAACGTGTTACTCCCACTTAAAGCCGAAGGGAGTAAACCAGGTTGCTTTAATGTTCGAACTAACTTTTGTTTGAAATAGATCTGAATGTAAATATGCTGTTACTCTCACTATAACGATTTCTATATTTATAAACCAGGAAACGTCTGAATTTGGGCACATTGCACTGATGTTGTTAAAATCTCGGCAGCGTTCTAATAAATTGTTGATAATACTCCAAAACTTGTATTGCTGTTAACAGTGATTCATTTAATCTCAGATATACTCTCCTTTACGATGAATATTTGTCTTAAAACTATTGGCACAATAAGTAATGCTGGTCGTTTTGACACTGGCAAGTTTTCAGATATATGCAATGGCTTCTAATAGATTATCAAACTGTTTACGAGATTCACGAGATAATAATATACTTATTCAATTTCGAACACATTAGGAGCATCACCAACCTGTGTAGCAAGTGGTACGGAAAAAAGCTTGACATAAACATCCTGTACCGTCTCCTCAGTTGCCTAAAATATGGCATTTCATGAAATGTAATGCTTTATTTGAAGTCATGTGTAATGAATTAGGAAATCATTAAGAAATAAAAGTCATATAATCCTGTTTTAAAAGTAGCTTATAACTTGATAGTGCTTATTTGCAAAACGAAAGTGATTTGACTTTATGAAATGAGCAGCAACCATTTTTTGGTTTCAATATTCCGTTTTTTAAATTGAAAGAACATTTTTTATAAAATTATTTATTAATTTTTTTGCTGGGTTGAAATGTATGTTAAATTTTATATAAGTATTTATTGTGAAGAAATATGTTTTGTGTAAGCACACACGTTGTAGTTCTGTTTCCATTTCAATTATAGGTTGATGAAAACCTATGATAGCCATCACTCAACGAAATTATGGCCTGTAAAACATTTAACAAAATTAGTGCATTATGTTATAGAATTTATATTGAGATTGTTTTTTATTGTGTTCAACATGACGGCAAAATATGATTAGGGAAATATATACCCACAGAATAAAATTATGCTAGTACATAGACTTGGAAACGTTATTCACCAATTAGTTGCCATCACACAGTTATTAAAAGCGTATAAAAATCTTCTTCAGTTAGTCAATTTCATTAAAACACGCATACATGAAGTAATAATTTTTAACCTGCTGTTTCTGTTTTCCCACTAAAGATTTCGTCATGTTCTGTGTTTGTGTAAGAAAAACAATAATTGTGGGCATTTACAAAAACATCTTTTTAACTCACTGGATAATATAGATCAAATCCTATTAAGTATTTGCAACAGCTTTCAAGTCTTTGAATGCATATTTTTCTCCCTGCTTAGGAAACTAAAGTTTATGAAGTTTCATACATTCTACATGTAACCTATCAAGATTTTATTGTTTATGTTTGTCGGGGTAGACCTGAGTAGGCCATATCGCAATTAAAAATAAAACTTTCAATCACTGAGGTATTCAATTAGTTTGTCATTTGTACTGTATATTTTTATTAACAATCATTGACCATATGTTAACTAAAGTATTTACATTACCTGAGTCATATATTTTGTAAAATAATTGTTTGCGAACCCATCTTGTACAGAAAGTTTACACACGGATGTAATAAACACCCACGAATTATTTTGCCACGTAAAATAAACCTACGAACAGTTTTCTTTTGTTCCCGTGACCTTTCGTTTCATTTAGACATCCTACTGAGTTTGTCGCAGTAAAATTCTAGACGTCATAATGTAAAATTCCGTTAATTTTTTATACAAACTTAGAGCAGTTTAGTTAGTATAAAATTTATATTCAGACTATTTATTTGGTTTTCCACACGACGACAGAAAAATAAACTTTACCCACAGCATAAAACTAGATTAATAATTAAACTTAAAAAAAATAAGTCACTTCAAATTTAATTACCACCACTCGTTTACAACAAACATATAAAAGGTCTCCTTCAGTTGGGCAATTTCACTAAAGCACAGATAAAATTATCAAGTGCAAACTTGCTATTATGTTGTTAGACCCACTGGAAACTTCGCCATACCTGTGTTAGACAACAATACCTGATGGCATTTACAAAAAAAATTTTGAAATTCGCTGATAATTATAGTTCCATTCATTTTAGAGCTTTGAAAACAACGAATACATACTTTTCTCCCTTCTTTGGAAACGCTTTATACACACTTTTATCATGTATACAATTAAGATTTCATTTTATATTTTGCTCGGTGTAGACCCGATTAGAACATATCGCAATTTATGTAATAAAACTTTTAATTATTAAGGTATTTAGATTGTTAGTCCTTTATACTGTCTATTTTTAACTGTTATTAATTAAAATCTAAGGAAAATGTTTAAATAACACAAGTTATAACTTTCGTCATTCTCGTGTTTGCTTTTCCTGCTTGCCCCATGTCCCCGTTTTCTTTTCGTTTCTTTGACAACTCATTTCGTTTAAACAGACTACTGGGTTTAAAAGAGTAAAACCCGAAGCGTCATAATGAAAAATTACGTGAATTTTATAAGTTACGTTTGTGACTTTGCCAGAGTTTCCGGAAGCATACCATTTTATTGGGACTCTGAGAACTTGCAAATGAGACAATTTAAAAATTCAGGTTTTATTTTGAAGCGGTTTTCTAAAAGGATCAAAGTTCTTGAAATATATATATTCATACTGATTGTTCAAGGAATAAAAAGTTTTTGTAGTGGCGCGAACTTAACCCTTCTCCAGAAATGCGTATATATAACGCAAATGTCTATGCTTGTCGGCAGCTACGGAGTACAACGAAGCTTCCTCTTCGAAACGTCAACAATCTGCTTGTATATCAACGGACACTTTTCTATTTCTAACGGTGTTTCTGGTTTGTCTACAAAACGAAGAAAGATTTCTTTGTTTGCAAAAATCAATGTTGTCCTTGCATACGCCTTACTGATTAGCATGCTGGTTCTGGCTCTTTCAATCTTTGTGCTCTTTTGGAAGAATCCATGTCAGCCTGGATTAGAAGGCCACTGGATTTTACAAGAGTGTTCCACTTACGGCGAAAAATTCAGAGTAGCTCACATCTCCATTTGTACTGTTTTCGGATACCTGTCAAAGTTTTTGATATTGTATCTCAACCAAACCATATGGACATTTACCATTAATTCTACTGGATTCATTCTTACTGTCTGTGTGTTGTTATTCTTACTGTCTGTGTTAATTTTCTTGAGTATTTGGAAATGTAAGTTTTGCAGAATTTAAACTTGAATATGTTTTTAAACCCTAAATTAATAAAATGTTAAATTTTAGGTTGGAGGAATTTGCAATCCAGAAAGTTGTGGATATTACCCAAGTAACCAACTTTTATAGATATTTGCAAGTTTTATCGAGTATCATGAATCAAATCCAGGGGAAAATGATAATGGCTGTGATCATATTTATGGGATCGTCAATATACATATTTGCAGCAATAACTCTGATAACAATGGATGCATACAATGACTTCCTATATATTGGCTTAACTGGTTTACTATGTATAGACTGCATGTTAATAATAATGGCACTGCTTGGTATAATGGGACAGGTTAATGCCAAATGTGAAACAGTTTTGATGAAAGTGACAAAGCATCTCGCTTCGATGACCCAAACCTCTATTCAGAGGAAAACACACCGAAAATTGCTGAAAAGCTATTTCCCCTTAAGAGTGCGGTTTGGGTTTGCAAATTTCGTGGAGCCGCTGACATCTCTCAACTGCATTGATTTTGCAAACAATTGCATCGCACAACTACTTTTATTAATTCGAAGTAGTTAGTTTGAAGAATCATTTAAACTTGTAATTTATATTCTTATAGTACACTACTTTCAGATAAGTCAAAATGCTGATAAATGTACCTAAAGTTAACATAAATATAAAAATTGCCTACTTTCTCTTCACTGGCGATTCCATACAAATTTAATTTCGATTGTTTTCTTATATCGAGTGAGATCCATTTGGCGTATCAATGAGTGGCTTGGACACATTTGCAATATTTTTCAATCGAAAGCATATGATTTTTGATTTGCAGCTGCATAAAAATGTTCAGTACATGGTCCGCTTGCGTACCACCTTAGGTTTGCCGCAAGCGCAAGACTATAGTTATACTTAAATGAATTCCATCAAGATTTCATTAAGTCAAGGTAAATATAGCTTTGCGTATAAATGATGCTAGTCGAAATTGCAAATATGCAAAAATAACCAATAAATATTTATGTCTGATAAAGGTAATCATCAGTGTAGTTCGTTTCCTCTTCACCACGCTAAGTACCAGCCTGCAACGGTTGATGATGACGACTGATGATGATAGTGGGTACTAACTATCGTAACATATGTTGCAAGCGGGTCATTTACTCCATATCCACTAGCACTATTCTCGTCACTTTTTCGAAGTTCCTTTAGATATTTCGCTATTTCAATATATGTGAACATTATAAAGCTAGAATTATTAATTAATTTGTACTAACTGTTTAGATACAGAATAAACAAAACAACAGGGTTTGTTTTATATCCCCATTTATGTAGAGATACCCAATCATCTTTGATTTTTAGTTCCTAAAACACAAGAGTCTACTGTTATTCTGATGGGCAACTTATTTAAGGTTTTACGGTAATTGAGAAAATATTATTTGAGTACTAAGGATCAGTCACAAGCTATTTCTGGTTCGAGTCCTGTTTAACGGTATTTGCAGATATTGGATTGGTAAAATGGTATTTCCCGTACTTCCATTACTTTTTTCGTGATCGTGATTAGAGTATTTTTCAGTGGCATGGCGGCATTCTTAAATATTGATCCCATATCTAATAATATTTGTTCTTTGATACAAACACGGATAACCTGTAATTGCTTTAGAATTGTAATGGTGATCCTCACTTCATTTCCGAAAGGTTCACGTCACGCACTGCAATTAATCAATATTTTCAACTCAAAATTTGAAATTAAATTTTCCAATTGTAATAATTTGTTACCGGTGTAGTTTTCCTCGAATTCTAGCATTGAGTTAAAAGGACTTGTGAGTTCTTGTATATTTCGATATGTAATGATTAGTATAGGCGAGTTGGCTAAGAAAAGTTCACCATAGTGGATAACTATATTTTACCATGTAGCTGTGAGGTAGAAACCAGTTGACCAGCTTAAAGAGAAATAAGGCTCGTTGCTTGGGGGATACGCAAATTTTGTTTGAGTTTCAATGCACAAAATGCAAAGCTGTTGGTAGTTTCCACAAAGTTGGACAAAAAGCACTAGATAACTTAGGTTTACAAATTTTAAGTGCATTTTAATATTAAATTGAATTAAAATTTTTGATACTGCATAAGTATTTTTTTTAAAAGAGTTTAGTAAAAAGTGAAAGTTCAGTTTTTTATATTCTTAACTAGCTATTCCAACAATTTCTTACTTTTACTTTTAACACTAATACTTAAAGTACTGCGAATAAAATGTTTTAATAACCAAGGACGCCTAAGACAAACTAAGTATGAATTACGCGTTCGTTTATTCATAAACTCATAAGTTAACCACGAAGCCTAAATAAGAAAAAAAACTTATTGAACTTACGCCAATGAAATTTCAAGATACACACGTGTCTAAAATTCCTGACATTTTGACAGATTGAAGTACGTGTGCATGCCGGTATTTCAAATCTGATAAGTGTATTCGCTTTCGTAGAAAATCCTCATTTTATAGCAATTGCATCATTGCATACCGTCTCATAGGAGTGTTATCATGGGTATTTCATTATGAAACATGCATATTATGCAAAAAGTCTTGAAATTTACAAACCAGTTGCCGTCTGTACAACAATGCAATGTTTGATTAAAATATGTCAAATATATAATATTTGATTATTCCATTGGGAATGTCTCCAATATAAATACGCTTGTAATCTTGCAGGTAAAACTGAACGCCGTTAGCAATTTCAGCAAACAACCATATCAGCTTGAAAATTTTGAAGTATTTTTGAAACATCTTTGAGTCTAAAGCTTGATGTTAAGTGTAGAAATCCATGTACCTGTCTAGTAGATGGTAGATAGTAAATAAAGTAAAGAGAAATGAGTAAATTGCTTTTACTACAAATTATTATAATGAACTGGTTACATGATAAAAAAGAAAAATATACTATAAACTAATCTAATCCAAAGTTAATCAAGCTACGCTCTACATTTAAATTGACATCATAGAAAATAATTTATTCATAGAAATTTCTTCAACCGGACACGAAGCAGCGTGGCAGAAGACATATCATATTGGAATATATAACATTTTGGAAACTTATATATATAGTTGAAACTATAGATAAATGTAATTGACAAGAAAAACGAGTTGTTTAATGCTTTCACTTCAAGACCACAAAATTTATAGTCCTATGTCATGTTCTTGTCCACGGTAAACCAATGTAGCGTAAACTACTTCTCTGTTTTGTTAATAAATTGATTATACGTATTGAGATTAAACACTTCGTTGGCGTATCTTTACTTCAAACTTGAGAGAAAACTTATTTGTACAACTCTGATAGAATCATTAATGACTATATAAGAAATCCAACCAATATGTTTTGAGTATATGGCTGGTAGGCGGGCTAACACAATAAAGCAATATCAAAGGCCCGCCAAAGTTCAGTTGGCTTTTGGGAATTCCAAATATTATTCAGATTAAAATCACCGGTTGCGCTTCTTAAAAACAACTTAATTGCAATTTCCTGATTTTAATGGTAAACAATTGCGTATATGCTTTCCTAACCCTTATTCTTAAAGGCATCATAAATCATAAATTTAATAAACCAGGTGAACTGATAAAAAAAGTGTTGGGATGAGTAATTTAGTAATGCTTGACGCCCCAGCTTCACCGGAAATTAAAATCATTCAACATTTTAGACGCATATATTTGAGGTTTTTAAAAAATATTTGCCATTATCCGTCAGAGGGCGTAGTGTATATGAAATTTAAATATATTAAAATGATGTGCCAGTCACTAGCTTTCGAATGAGTACATACATGCCCCATGTCGGTTAAGTATAGTTGAACATTGTACATAGTGCCACTCTTCAGACTCATGCTAGCTTAAGTTGCCAATAACCCATTACAAAAATTTAGAAGGAAAAATTTTCTTCCGTTTAGTCAGGCGAGTCAAAATGCGTTCGAATGAGATCCCACATGCGACATGTTTACACATAAAAATTTGACCGTTATAACAATTTCCGTTCGCCGTTCGTGCCCATCTTCAAACTCGTCCAAGCTTTGGCTATCAGTAATCCATTACAAATTTTGGAATTAAAAAATCGCTTCCGTTCGAAAGTTATCGTGCAAACAGACAGACGGTCATAGAGACAAACGCCCCCACCATAATTCTCAGAAAGTAGCAATTATAAACTGGCACTTAATAATAACAAGCTAACTATTCCCACACGAGATGGAAGATTTCTGTGTTTTGTTTGCCACATTTTATTTCTGTCACATTTTACGTCAAAGAGATAGATACACTTTTTTGTACACTTTTTTTAATTGTCAGAAAGTTTTTTGCCAAAAACAATTCAACATTATTTTGGCATTCATGTTCAACAAAAAGGTTTCGAAGGTATATCAAACTTTTTGTGCTCATCTTCAAAATTGCTGACGTCGTAAAAGCAGTTCCTTTTTATTGGCATAAACCAAATTCCCATTTTGTTTACACCGGTGACAGGCCTAAGGAAAAGAAGCAAATCCTCCAGAGAATCCGCTTTCATGGTTTCCTTGTGACAATAGTTGGCATCCAGGGCATTTACGCAATGCTGCTATCAAACGATTCCGAGCGAAACCTGGAATTTACCACTATGAAAAAATTCTTTTATGGAGTCGAAATAATAATCAATGCAGCCTCTTATGCACTCATGGAAACTTGTCTAAACGAAGGATTCCAAATTTGCATGTATATCAATGGACTTCTTAACTACTCGAAATACTTCCCTGATTTTGATCCATCAAAACTGAAGCTTTCTTCCCTTGCAAAATTCAATATATTGGCAGTTTACGGTATATGCTGTTCTGTATCAATGATGCCGATTGTATTCGTATATTTCCTTCAGTGGTGTAGTCCATGTTCTCCAGCGATTGCTGGATATTGGTTGATTCCACAATGCTGGATTGACTTTGGAACATGTCAGACTGGCAACTTCACTTCAAAAATATGGATGGTTTTTTGGTCACTGACAAAGCTACCCATGTTTCTGATCAACCAGTGGATGTGGTCGTTTGCATTGATTACATCAGTGGCTGGTCAGTGCGGGGTCTTGATTTTCGGAACCATTAAGTTCTGCGAATGCATGAAAATGTAAATAGAAAAGCTGTTAGAATAAGTTTGAAATAAAGATTTCAGATAAATATTTTTAACATCTATTAAACTTTTAAGGTATCAAGACGTTATCATTCAGGACAAACTTTCAGAACAGATGAGAGCCATTTTGTACCGCTATATGCAAATACTTGGGATCATCATGAACCAAATACAGCAAAAGTCCATGGTAACTATTCTTGAAATTAGTACAACAGTTTGTTCATCAATGTCGTTGACATCTTTGGTGAAGACACAGTGGGATAGAGAAAATGTGATGCAGGTGATGTTCATGTTAGCTCTATTTTTAGATTGTGTTATAGTTTTGTGGCTTGTACTGGGACTGCTGGGGCAATTAAATTTATTCTCGGTTAAATTATTGAGGTGCATGCAAAAGAAAATTTAATTTACGATAAAGTCAAATATTAGATATTGTACTGTGTTCTACAAAAGCTGTAGTACAGTTAACGTTCGTTTCGCTTCTATAAATTTTGTTGAACCGGTAACGTCTCTGAACTCGATGGATTTTGCCTACGATTGTACAAGCCAGCTTCTGCTTGTCTCAGAAAGTGGGTAACATGTTAGCGATTGTATGGAAAATGCAGGTTTAAATATGTTGCAAGGCTTAAATCGAAATTTAGATGTACACTTACGATTATTAATAAGTTAACGTAATGAACAGATATAGACTGGAACAGATGCTTCATGATTGATCCCTCTGTATAGGTATTTGGTAAGTAAAGTAGCTTGAAATGTAAAACAGTACATGAGGTAACTCCATTTTGGGCTTTATGTTTGCATTTCAAAGAAGCACGTTTGTCATTTTCAATTATTTTAGTGCAAAGGTCTATTGAGCCAATGCTTGCAATTTTTTGCTAAATCGATCCACCCGTTCTATGTCCTCTTTACTTCGTAATGCGAAGTTAATAATCTTTGTTGACATGTTAATGATAACCTTTTCATGTAATCATTGATTTCAAAATAAATTAAAGGCGGTCAAATCATTCTGTATTAAAATTTCATGCTAATTGACGATCGGTGATACATTTTCCTATTTATTTACACCTCTGAACTCAAACATTCCAATATCCAACTAGTTTTGTCACAGCTTTCTTTTGGGAAACACCTCATTATATATTTTTCTAGGAAGAAGAAAACAAACTTAAATTTTTGTTATGATGATACAGTCTGTCCCACAGGGAAGGAATAATTTTTGTTTTTTCGATATTTTCGAATAACGAGATTTGAGAATTCTGGGTTTTACACATAATATAGAGTAACTCATGCTCTTTCTAACTGCAAAGTTTTGGACTGATGTAATGCTGTATGCCAGAGTAACAAAAATGTTTCTAAAACCTACCATATTTGGCTGTCCCAAAATAAAGAATATT
>JAQIXX010007444.1:0-10823 GCA_034700605.1 Willowsia nigromaculata | reverse complement strand
ACCTAATCATTAAATCTAATGGTTAGCAAGTAAACTGGCATTCCCTCTGAGATGCGTACTTTTTAGCCGGATATTTACAACAGATGAAGTACCTAAGGTAAACGCATGCATTTCTGTCCACAGTGACAGTTAAGCCAGCACTAGCAGTTAACGACATTGAATGTTGGTAAAGCCATCCAAACGAAAACAACAGATTTTCAAAATTCCGAGATATTTATTTTAACTAATTATACTCTGGAAAGTCACTGCGGTTTCTGAGAAGGTAAGTATTTTTGATTATTGCAGATTTTGAGAATTTATGCCTGAAAACTTATTTCTACCACCTTACGCCATTCATAAGCATGTAAAAAGTAGCCATTTCATGACACATGACATAATAGATATTGCAAAAATTGGAGTAATAATTGCATGAACTTCCATAGATTTGCCTATTGAAAGAAATCGAACCTTCCAGAATTCAAGACTACTTCCACAATATTTGAACGAGAGGAAACAAAATCATGGTTATGAGAGTAAAGGAAATTTTACCTTTCAAAATCAAGCATGGAATATTTTGATATATGGGACAAGATTTCGTTCCAGAGTACTTGTGCATGCTTTTAAATCGATGTTTAGATGCGATTCTGACTTTTGAGTAAAAAGATTATTGTTTACACAAATAAAATATATAATATTTTCTAATGTCGTTGCGAATTAAATCCTCGTTTGCTTCATTTCTTCGTTGTGTATTTTTCAAAACATAATAAAGTGAAGTAGCTACAAGCTACTGTTATGTGAGTAAAAATGAAATATTTTCTTAATTCACTTTGTCCATTAACGTACGTACAGTCATATCTCATAAAGGTAATATGATTACGAGCTCTTACATGTAAGCTATGCATTTCAAAGCAAGCTAGAAAAAATGTTTTAAATGTTCAAGGTCACTTTTGGTGTATACACAGATTTCAATCGCTTGAATTTTTCGTCTTCACTTTAACTTGACCAAAATGCCAGTAATGTTACTTCTTTTTGTAACCTAAGCCTGACATAACAAATTATTTTCCAGTTTTCCACAGTGTGAATATTACAATTTATGAAATTATGTACGTGTTTATGTTAGTTGGTATTATATATTTATAAAAGTCAACGAAACCGGGTACTGATAAATTCATCACTAAACCTTCATTGCTAATTTGCTCTAACCAGGAATGTGCAAGCATCGTAACATCGAGTTTTCATTGAATTAAGCATATTACTATGAAATCGGGCATGCTGAATTCATTGGTAATAACCATTTGCCCGAATGCTCAAGTCCAGAGGCTGCAGAGCACCATATATTTGGTGCGCGCCAGCTTACAAAGCTGTGTTTGGCAAAGATGTCCGAAAGGATCATCATATATCTAGCCCTTGCACCTCCCAATTATTCTCAAAATATCAAAATTTTTGCGTGGTAACAGTTTGGTGCACACTTTCTTGCTCCAACGTACGCTCACATGAGTACTGCTCAACTTATCTCCTTGGTTACCATGTCTTCTTCCTTTTCTTTTCCAAACCAATTCCAAATGTCGAACTTAATTGTTCCAAATTAGAGAAAGTAAGCTTTTCTTCGTATCATGTATGCATGTGCAACACGTTGGTTTATTTAAAATATTCACATGCGAAATATAATTTGACATAACGGTATTTTAAATATATGAGGTAATTATAGACGTGAGGAGAGATGGAAAACCAAAGAGATAAGTTGAGCAGTACTCAAGTGAGATTACGTTGGAGCGACAAAGCGTGCACCAAACTGCTTCTACGCAGTGATAGTGAAATTTTAAGGATGCTTCTGTAGTGGAAAGGCTAGATAAGTGATGATGCGTTTGGATATCTTTGCCAAAATACGGCTTTGTAGGCGGGGGCGCGCCAACTTTATGTTGCTCTGTAGCCTTTGAACTTGCTCATTCGGGCAAATGAATATTACCAATGAATTCGGCATGCCCGATTTCATCGGAATATGTTCAATTCAATTAAAACCCGATGTTACGATGCTTGCACATTCCTGGTCAGAGGAAATGCTGACAGGGTCCCGGATGAATTAAAAAAGAAAAAAAGTTTGTGGGGGAACGCTGAACCCTTAATTAACAATCAATAAATTCGTCATTATGTCTTTACACACTTACTTACACACAAAGGTCACTTTGAAACTGTTCAACTAAAAGTTTGGGATTTCCTGACTTCCGTGTAGCTCCGCCTACTCGTGCGTATGCATTCTCGTGTGGGACTCCACTTCCCCCGGGGGTAAGTCCTTCTCACAAAACAGACATTCAGACATCTGACCGACATCATTGAGGAGAGCATCATCCTCAGCGCGTGATTTGGCAAGAAACTCTGCTCCACAATCGAAGCATTTGTCTGCGAGTGGTCCAAGATGATCCTTCATGTTTCTGTGGAGGTCGACTATAGTTTGGAACTGGTCGCCATAGAGCAATCGGGAGTACGACCTTGGCCCACAATGTGACGGTGGAACCCACCCGGGGTAGATGACCTGCCCACAGTCCTCACATGTCACATTTTCCTGGACATTACGGTGGCTCTTTTTGTGCGCGTAAAGTGTACCATGGCGACTGAAACTTTTCTCGCAAATGTCACATTTGAACGGTTTCAATCCTGAGTGCAGGTTTTCGTGTTCTTTGAGAGTGCCTCGTTGATTGAAGGAGTTAGAGCACTGGGGGCACTTGAACGGTTTTGCAGAGTGCGTCCGCTGGTGGTCGTTTAAATGCTCCTGCCGTGTGAACGCCTTGCCACAGAGGTCACATTTGAAAGGTCGTTCACCTGTGTGCATTCGGCTATGTCTAATTAACTTAGAAGGTGATGGGAGCGCTTTCCCACAAGTTTTGCAAGCATGTATTCTTCCTGTCATTTTACTCGAGTTGATTCCAAATTGAGAAGTATTTCTCAAGATATGCACTGTTTTTTTTAATTTCTGGGACATTAAATATTCCTGCTAAGCAGCTATCAATTAACTTTGCACTCGTTTCCCTGTGCTACCTGAATTCTGAAACATTCTCAGAGAAGAAATGATGGAAAATGAAGAAGGAATGTGAATGCACATGTGCGGTAATGAGCAAAGATGATATCTCTAAAAAATGTTAATGAGCTTATCAAGTCGAAAAAGAAACGAGAAGGAAGATCATTTGAATAAATATTTTCCCTGATCTTCTTACAAGATTTGGTAAATGGTATGAGTGCTCACATTCTATATTTATATCAAGCTTATAAAGTTCTGCTAAGACTCAGCTAGAAAAATGATAGGGAAATCAGTTCAATTTGCCAATCTCTTCTTCAAATCACAGCATTCCTCAAAAAATGAATTCAAGGCGACTACTAACTAACTTGAGAGTCTTCCCTCCCACTCAACAACTGGGGAATGTGAGACAGCCCAAAAATTACTAAATATTATCTCTGGAGCACTTGGTCCAAACTATTCCAGAATAATTAATCTCTCCAAATTATGAAATCTCAGTGCTTTCTTAATTTAGAAAAACAGTTATTGCCCTTCAATTATATTTGCTTATTTTCACAGTTTCACGTAGGTATATTCATTCTGCATTTTTCTTAAAATTCGCAAAAGCCTAACTTGAAATAAAGTATGGAATGGAATGCACAATGCTTAAGATAACCACTTATCATCTCATCTTTTTCTCTCATCTTTAATGCATCATTATTTTTCTATAAACAAATCCTCCAAACGCAACGCATTTTTGTAGACGCGACAATAGAGAAACTGAAGTAAAAACAAGAAAACAACATGAAATAATTTTACATTAGCAATCTAACGATCACACATCTCATCTCTCTTGTCATCGCTTTCACTTCGATTCCTTCAAAATAACAGGCTTCATGATAACCTCCCTCTAAAAGTTGCACTAAAAATTCATACACAATTACGATAACAACTAGGATGTCTACTCATACAGTTTTCTATTCTTATTTGCTCACTAGCATTTAACCCAAAATCAGTTAACGAAATAATCCATCTTATCGATACAACTTTATATATATACGATATCAAGCTTTTAAACCTATTACTGATCAATTTCCTCCACCGAATTTTGTTCTTAAGAAAAAAATGCACCAAGATATTTGATTCTCTTTTTTGGATACTTACGACAAGAATAAATTGCTGCAATAATTTATTAATAATTAACAAGTGTAACTGTAGGTTACATATAAACAACATTTTTATTTTCATAATCAACACTATTTTTGTAATGCTCGATGATAACCCTTTCAAACCGGTATATTATATTGTGTTTCCTTCTTCATATTTATCCAACTATACATGATAAGCTAATGGTAAGTAACGATAACGACTGACAGTCACACGCGTGCTCTCTCATCTCACAATAGCACCAAGCCTAAAAAAATCTCGAAAAAGTACCTCATCTTACTTACATGACAGATCCCTTAAATGAATATTTACATTCAACTCAAATTAAACTAATCGAAGTAAAAAGAACTGAGATCATCCTGTGAATCCACTCCATTTTACTCGCTTGTAACGCAACGGATCCTCAAACGATGATCAAAGCTGGGGAAATTTGAGACTGAAAGGCAACAAAATATTTTTGCACATTCACAAAATAGGAATAAACTGCCTCATAATTAAGTGACTATTAACTTAATTAGTTTAACTGATTACATTTGTGTAGATGCTAGCTTAAGATATTTATTTTGCTATTAAAGCCGAAGATTTCCTTCCTTTTTTTTAATTGTCGGCATCAACTCGCAACCAACGGCAGCATTTCCATCGTCGAAAATGAGGAATAGATTGGCAGAGAAGTCTGGAGGATGAAGGCTGTGTTGATGAATGTGTCTCTTGACTCTTCAAATTGTTTTCCAAGGGGTTATCTGCAGAGCCAAAATATTTTTCACATAAGAATTGACAAAAATAAATGGCATGATAATGATAAGTGAAGGATATTTGGAAAGATGAGTGAATTGCTTACAAGAAATTGGACTCAAACAAGTAGTTTTCAGATTAATGCTAAATATTTCAAGCCAGCCTCTGATTTTATGGTGGCTGGGGTCAGATATTGAAAATGGGGTACTCCTCCGGTCACTGCACCGCCCCCCCCCAAATGATGACAGGGGAACGGATGAATTAAAAAAGAAGGAATTTAAAAAAAGTTTGCGAGGGAACCCTGAACCCTTAATTAACAATCAATAAATTCGTCATTATGTCTCTACACACTCAACAAAGGTCATTTTGAAACTGTTCAACTAAAAGTGTGGGATTTCCTCTCGTCCGTGTAACTCCGCCTACTCTCGCGTATGCATTCTCATGTGGCACTCCACTTCCCCCGGGGGTAAGTCCTTCTCACAAAACAGACATTCGGTCATCTGACAACCTTCATAGATGACGGCAGCACCCTCAGCCCGTGATTTGGCAAGAAATTCTGCTCCACAATCGAAGCATTTGTCTGCGAGTGGTCCAAGATGATCCTTCATGTTTCTGTGGAGGTCAGCGACAGTTTGGAAGTGGTCGCCATAGAGCAATCGGGAGTACGACCTTGGCCCACAATATGACGGTGGAAACCACCCGGGGTAGATGACCTGCCCACAGTCCTCACATGTCACATTCTCCTTGCCACCATGGTGTCTTATTCTGTGACCTCTAAGGTTGCCACGAAAACTGAAGCCCTTCCTGCAAATGTCACATTTGAACGGTTTCAATCCTGAGTGCAGGTTTTCGTGTTCTTTGAGATTGCCTCGTTGATTGAAGGATTTGGAGCACTGGGGGCACTTGAAGGGCTTCGCCCCACTGTGTACCAGTTTATGCGCACGAAGATGATGTGGTTGGGAAAACGACTTGTTGCAGACGTCGCATTGAAATGGCTTCTCTCGAGAGTGCGTCCGTTGGTGATCGTTTAAATGCTCCTGCCGAGTGAACGCCTTGCCACAGAGGTCACATTTGAAAGGTCGTTCACCTGTGTGCATTCGGCTATGCCTAATTAATTTAGAAGGTGATGGGAGCGCTTTGCCACAAGTTTTGCAAGCGTGTATTCTTCCTGTCATTTTGCTCGCGTCTTCGGTTTACTGTTATGGCCGATGAGTTTTTGATGAGTTGGTTTTTGGTTGAGAAAACTGTTGAGCTCAATTTTTTTCCTTTTGCTTTGAAAAAGAATTACCTAACAAATGATCGTGCATTAGTTAACTTTGCACATATTTCTTGTCGCTTTTTTAACTTCCCGAGGTGGGTTTCGCTGTGAAGGTTTTTTTTAAATTTTTGGAACATTAAATATTCCTGCTAAGCAGCTATCAATTAACTTTGCACTCGTTTCCCTCTGCTGCTTGGATTCTGGAATATTCTGAGAAAAGAAATGATGGAAAATGAAGAAGGAATGTGAATGCACATGTGCGGTTCTGAGTAGAGCTGATATCTCTAAAAATATTGATAAGCTTATCAAGTCGGAGAGGAAACGAGAAAGAAGATCATTTGAATATTTCCCCTGAACTCGTTAAAATTTTGGTGAATGGTATGACTGCTCACATTACTCACATCTCTATCAAGCTTAGAAAGTTCTGCTAAGACTCAGCTAGAAAAATGATAGGGAAATCAGTTCAATTTGCCAATCTCTTCTTCAAATCACAGCATTCCTCAAAAAATGAATTCAAGGCGACTGCTAACTAACTTGAGTGTCTTCCCATCCACTCAAGAACTGGGGAACGTGAGACAAACCAAAAATTACTAATATTATCTTTGGAGCACTTGGTCCAAACTAATCAATCATAATCACAATAAGTCCCTCCAAATCATTAAATCTAAATGCTTTCTCAATTTCGCAAAATATTTAAAGACCCTAAATAACAATTTGCTTTTTTCAGATAGGTATATTTTTTATGCATTAATCCCGAAGTTCGCAAAAGCCTAACTTGCAATAAAGTATGGAATGGAATGCGCGATGCTTAAGATAACCACTTATCATCTCATCTTTTTCTCTCATTTTTAATACATCTTCATTTTTCCATTAACATTTCCTCCAAAAAACAACGCATTTTTGTACACGTGACAGTAGAGAAACTTAAGTAAAAGCAAGAAAATAACATGAAATAATTTTACATTAGCAATCTATCGATAAGTAATTTTCATTCACACATCTCATCTCTTTTGTCATCGCTTTTACTCCGATTTCCTCCAAAATAACAGACCTCATGATAACCTCCCTCTAAAATTACACTAAAAATTCATACACAATTACGATAAGAACTTGGAGGTCTACTCATACAATTTTCTATTCTTATTTGCTCACTAGCATTTAACCCAAAACCAGTTAACGAAAATAATCCATCTTATCGATGCAACTGCTTATCCCGTTTTTGAAATCATAACTGATTTTCCTCCGCCGAATGGTTTTGCTAAGACAAAAATGCGCAAAGATATTTGATTTTCTTTTTTGGATACTTACGACTAGAATAAATTGTAGTAATAATTTATTAATTAATAACTAGCGTAACTTCAGTTTACATGTGATCAACATTTTAATTTTAATAATCAACACTATTTTTGTAATGCTCGATAATAACCATTTCTAAACGATATAATATATTGTGTTTCCTTCGTTAAATTTAACTAATTACATGATAAGCTAAGTTACGGTAAGTACTAACAGTCACACGCGTGCTCTCGTGTCTCACGATAGGTTAATTCCCTCCAAGATAACCTCCAAACCCACCACTCTTTCTCTCCAAAAATCACACGCGCACTTTTATCTCTGCTCACAGGCACCAAGCCAAAAAAAATCTCGAAAAAGTAGTTTATCTTACTGTTCATGGCAGACCCTTAAATAAATGATTACAATCAAGTCAAATTAAACTAATCGAAGTAATAAGAACTGAGATCATCCAGTGAATCCACTCCATTTTACTCGCTTGTCACGCAACGGACCCTCAAAAGATGATCAAAACTGGGGAAATTTGAGATTAAAAGACAACACAGTATTTTTTGTGCACTCAAGATAGGATTAAACTACTTTACAATTAAGTGACTATTAACTTAATTAACTTAAAGTAATTACATTTGTGTAGATGCTAGTTTAAGATATTTATTTTGCTGTCAAACGCGAAGATTCCCTCCATTTTTTGTAATTGTCGGCATCAACTTGCAGCGTTTCCATCGTCGAAAATGAGGAATAGATTGGCAGAGAAGTCTGAAAGATGAAGGCTGTGTTGACGAATGTGTCTCGTCACTCTTGAAATTATTTTCCAAGTGGATATCTGTAGAAGCAAAACAGTTTGCACATTAAAGAATTGACAAATGGCATGATTAATGATAAGTGAAGGATATTTGGAAAGATAAGAGTGAATTCCTTACAAAAATTGAACTCAAACAAGTAGTGTTTTCAGACATTAACTGCCCAATATTCACGTTGATTGGGGTCAGAAAAAGGGGGACCCCTCCCCTCGACGACGATTCTTCCCTCCCTCATTTCAGTCTTTTCATCTGAAAGAAAGGAAATCAAACTTTTATTCACAGCGACTGCATTTCTTTTCATACCCACAATAATTGCTGGATGAAGGATGACTCACATTATCGCTCATGCTCCTCCTTCTCCTCCTCCTCAGAGGAAATGCTGACAGGGTCACGGATGAATTAAAAAAGAAGAAAAAAAGTTTGTGGGGGAACGCTGAACCCTTAATTAACAATCAATAAATTCGTCATTATATCTCTACACACTCAACATAGGTCACCTTGAAACTGTTCAACTAAAAGTTTGGGATTTCATCACTTCCGTGTAGCTCCGCCTACTCGCCCGTATGCATTCTCGTGTGGGACTCCAAATCCCCCGGGGGTAAACGCTTCTCACAAAACAGACATTCGGTCATCTGACGTCCTTCATTGATGACAGCAGCACCCTCAGCGCGTGATTTGGCAAGAAATTCTGCTCCACAGTCGAAGCACTTGTCGGCGAGTGGTCCAAGATAGTCCTTCATGTTCTGGTGAAGGTCGGCGATAGTTTGGAAGTAGTCTCCATAAAGCAGTCTGGAATAGGATCCTGGAGCACAACGTGAAGGTGGAACCCATCCGGGGTAGATGACCTGTCCACAGTCTTGACACTCCACATTCTCCTCGCCACCGTGATGTCTCTTCTTATGAGACCAAAGGTTAGCACGAAAGTTGAAACCCTTCCTGCAAATGTCACATTGATAGGGCTTCACCTCCAAGTGCACGTTTTGGTGCTTTTTTAGATTGCTCCGTCGATTGAAGGATTTGGAACACTGAGGGCACTTGAAGGGCTTCGCCCCACTGTGTACCAGTTTATGCGTTTGAAGATTACTGGATTGAGAGAAGGCCCGTTTGCAGACGCCGCACTGAAATGGCTTCGCGCCAGAATGTTTCCGCTTGTGTTTTTCTAAACTGCCCTTCTCTGCGAACGCCTTGTCACAGAGGTCACATGGGAAAGGTCGTTCACCCGTGTGCACTCGCATATGAAGAAGTAAATGAGAAGGAGATTGGAACACTTTGCCACAAGAACTGCACTGGTGCTTTTTCCCTCCCATTTTTCTGAACTCTTGGAATATTTTCTGCGGATTTTGATACCAGTTTAGTTTGCGGAGATGGAGATATTTTGGAGGCAGAATCTCGTACTGCTTTTCAGAGAAAGAATGATTTGAGCAGACGAAAGAAAAGAGATGGAATGTTGGCGAAGATGCAAGAAGCTGATATCTTAAATATTTCAATAATGAGCTTATCAATTGGAGAGAAAACGAGAGAGAAGATCATTTGAATAAATATTTTCCCATCTTTCCTCAAAAAATTTTGGTGGATTGACATCCCAATTGCTATCAAGCCTTAACTTAACTTCTATTATCTCGCAGCTAGAAAATATGATAGGCAAATCAACTCAATCTGCCAATCTCTTCACCAAATTACAGCTCGTCTCAATAAAAGAATTCAGCAGGGCGACTACAAATTCAGCATGTCTACCGATCACTCAAGAACTGGGGTGAAATGAGACTGAAAATAAATATCTGGAGCATCTACTCCAACCCTCCTCAAAATTAAATCTAAATTCCTCCACAGTTCACCCTAACAATTTCTACCCTTCAATTAAAATTCGTCTGTTTACTTAACTTTACGATGGGATATTAATTATAAATTATTCGCATAAATTAGCAAATCCCTGAATTGAAATAAATGTCTCGAAAAATTACTCCATCTTTTTAGGGTAACCGCTTATCATCTTTGTCTAATATTTAATACATTATTAATTTTTCATAAACAATTTCTCGAAAAAATAAGTGTTTTTTGGCTGGAGTGACTCGTGCTACATTCAACTCTTAACTATTCTCCCGAACAATAGAGTAGCTCATATCAATATATTATTACATTAATTAGTTAACAGGAGTCCGCTTTCTTCCCTCACAAGTTCACATTCCTTCTAACCATCTTATCATGAGAGTTTATCAATTGATAACCATTTTGAATAGCATTTAAAAATTGACCTGGACATTAATTTCATGAGAAAAGAGAGAAGGCTGTGGCGGTTTGACAAAAAGAGGGAAAATTCTTAGAGCAAAAAGCTAGTCAAAAAATTGGCAATAATTTTCGAGTGAGCAAGCAAGATTACAAATTATTTAACATCTATAAAACTACATAATTAATTGATCGGATGGCCATGGCTTAAATTAGAAAACAAAGAATTTTACCCACTTGCACATGCACTAATTAACTGTCATTTGAAACGTCACTGCACTTGGTCCCTACTGGCGGTAGGGATATGGATGATTCGGGGTGGATTCGCCTCTTTCAACCACTACCCCAGGGGTGGGTGGTGGAGGAGTACTTGACTCTCAGG
>JAQIXX010007443.1:0-10824 GCA_034700605.1 Willowsia nigromaculata | reverse complement strand
GGCTACAAAGATCTTAAGTCATGTCGGGAAGTGGGGAACAAAACTTGGCTGAGGAACTCAAAGAAGACTTGGTGGAAACTAACTAAAGTAGTGCTTGACCAAAAGGAGGGCGAACCCAACCCAATTTTAGAATATCTCAATCAAACTGAGATCCACTCCAACGCCACCAACTACAAGTTGCATGGCATTCAAGGGAAATATTTTGGGTTTTGGGAACGTTTTGGGCATTCCATGAAAGAACTGGAGCTGTCATCCTGCAAATTCCGTTCATCAGATGAGTTTCGGCTACTTATTTACACGCAGTGTCCCAATCTCGAAAATCTCGTTGCATCTGAGATCATTCTTCAAACCAAAACTGACATCGTGGAACCCACAGAATGGGAGGAGCCGCAGTTTGGACAACAAAACCGTTTAAAGTACATAAATATTTTTGCCCCAAGAATGCCGACATCTTGGATGGATTTATTATCCCACTTCCCCAGGTTACAGGTATTTTTAATGGGATATTGTAACAAATATTTTATTTAATGGCCTCCTTTGAATTTTATGATATGAAAGTTTATAATAACGACGGTGGGGTGTATGTTCTGTTTTTATTTAGTTTTTAAAGGCTGCTGCATATAACGTTAACTTATTTAAGACAATTTCATTGATTCGTCAACTCGATCCAAAGATGCTCAACCTAAAGCACATTGAAATTGAAAACGTCTCTTTGCAAAGTGACTACGATGAATCCATCCGTTGGGTTTTCCTGGATCCCAAACTCAACCTTGAAACAATTCGCATAGATGTTGGAAATTGCCAACCTGAGACATTACTGGATATTTTGGACTTGCATGCGACATCTCTTAAAAAGTTAATTTTGGAGGGTGATGGTATCCGTCATCCCATCTTAAGATATCCTCGGCAACCTCTCCAATTTTTAGAGGAATTGGAAGTCCACTTTTGCATTTTTCCTGCGGACATTTTCAGATTCACTCCAAATGTGAGAAAGGTTTATATTGACCTGTACAAACCCTCCTCATACAATATTCTGGAAAGGGTTGAGTCCAATGTAAAGGTAAATAAGTGCAAAGAGTTAAGACTTTACGCAGTTGACGAATGGGGAGATATGCCCGAATCGGATTTTGTGTTTTTCTTAAGAGCTTTTCCCAATGTGGAGACACTTGACACCAGGGAACTGAACAACCGCAAATTTTCATTGATTTGTGAACACCTCACAAAACTCGTTTCCTTTAGTTCTCACACGAATGCAGTGGATCTTACAGGGCTTTTGGGATATGATCCGGATTTAAGTGCTGATGCTGGAGTGCGTAAACCTAACATTGCAAACTTAAAGGGTAAATATTTACAAATACAATTTTGGAAAGGTGGAGTTAAGGATGGTGCGATTGACACTAAATACTAATTCATGCTTTATTTCTGAACACAGATCTCCAATCGTTTTCTATGGTCCAGGGTTTTGAGACGAGAATTGCGATGAAGAATGGTAGCAAAGTTTTTGAAGAACTGAAGAAGCTTCCTCATCTCAAAAAGTTTGAGCTAAGAAATTACAAGGTGAAAACACACTTACAGATTTGCTTTGAAGTTCTTTAAATGCTTACTCTAATTTTGAAAATATATTTTTAGTTTCAAGGAGATGAACAGATCTGGGAAAACATTTTCGCCCAATACTCAGGCTAGATGAACGGTATGAGTTTTCAGGACTGATTTTTAAATTTGTTATGACTATTTTTATTCTTGAGTAGCAACCTACTTTAGTTTTTTTAATAACAACAAATTTTAATGACGAAATTGAGCAAAACACTTTCTTTATCATTTAAGTTCGCATTTTGCCCTGATGAAGGAGACAGTAGTCTTTGAAAGCTTGGCACAATAAAGATATTTACCACTTGAATTCCCGTGTAACATCATCTTATGAATATGGACAGTGGTTGGAAGCATTTGGAAAATTAAGTTTTTGAGTTAAGAATTTTTCTTTTAAATTCCTGAAGTTATTTCAAGATTCATATTTTTACAATGGATTATACAAAATAAATTGAGAAGTAATTGTTTAATATAATTGTCCGAGTTCAAAATCATGATACAAATAAATTAATAATTAAGTATAGAAACAATGTCTATTAATAAGTAAGATGTGCTACCTTTCAAAAGACCAAAGATAGTATTTTGATATTTGAGCCAAAATATTTGAAACTTTTTTGGCAGTGAGAGCTGTGGCAAGCCGTTCAATAGTCAGTGACAAAATAATAATCATATGGAGTAAAAATAGTTGATAAGATTATTATTAATTTACGATTTGTATTTATCTTTCTCTTAATATAAATGGATTGACATGAGCAGAGAGTATAACTCAGATTAAGAAACTGGAAATAAAAACTTGTCCATGGACAAATGTTTTTATCGTCTTTTTTGTCTGCCATTCAAGCTATGTCACAATTATAAAAAGTTCATCACATTTGACAAGAGATAAAAAACGTTCACTTTTTATTTTTGTGACTTGGTTAGACCCTTAAATTTTAAACATTATTTGTGTGAAGCACCTAACAGGAGAATTTATTGCTTTGTGCAACTTCTCTCGAGTATGCTTGATTTAAAAATGTTTTAATAAAATTTACTCTATATGCAATATTTTTATTATATTCTTTTCTAAAGAGCGACTAGCCAAACAGGTCACGTTTTCGTAGTCATTAGCTCTACGATCTTGTTGCACTAATTTTGATATTGGCGCATCTTACCGGTAACTAAGACTACCGAAATACTTACAGAATTGCTTTAAGTTCATGGGTGGTTTCTTAAGGTAACAATAACTTAACATCTATTAACTTCCTGATTTTTGTAATTAATAATGTATAACAATTTGTGAACGCATAAAAAATATTAACAACTATATTAACAGAAATCACACTTGTAACAAATAGCACCAAATTTATACCAAAAATTTCGGCATTGTCATCCTATGAACGCATTTTGCAAAACTGAACTCTATACATGCCACATGTCAAAATTATGTCTTCCCCTTTATTAAAATTTTCTGGCAAACCATCTTAACGAAACTGGTTTATTTCAGTTTCTTATGATTTGCTATTAAGTACTGGAAGCACTAGATTTGTTTGTATTTTACAGTGTTGCAATCAAAGAATATAAACACTAGTAAATAATTATTCCAATTATCCATAATACCATATATGAACCGATAAATGTTATTCCAAAAAATATGCATCGAAATCCATTACTTTTTTATACTTTATACTTGAACGAAAAACCTCTGAAATTTTCATGTCTCTCACATAACCTCCAGAACTATAACAGATAACACAAAATAGTAGGCATCCTCATTATAAAATATACTCTGACAAAAAACTTTTAATTTCAAAAGTTAAAATAATATTTCGCTCTCATTACGACGCTAAGTTTACAAAAAAAATCAAACTTAATCTAAATATCGTGACTAATAATATTAATAAAGCAATAAGACATTTGAAGTAACACTTTCAGTTTTCAAATCTTACAATTGTCAGTGTTTGTTTCTTTTCCTGAGTATTTACTGAAAATCTCACTCCAGGTCTGATCATCTTGCAACTAAAAATATTATTCAAAATTAGGATCACCATTTGAGTAGTACGATAGTAAGCATTTATGTAAGTACAAAATTTACCTTGTAGTCGTGAAGCTCAAACTTTTTGAGTTGAGGAAGCTCCTCCAGTTCCTTAAGAATGGTGCTACCGTTATTCATTTCAGTACCCATCATGTAGCTTCCATTTTCTGACCATTCCATTTTTGAAAACATCGAAATCGTTTCTAGATCTGTATTCAATTGAACCAAAATTGTTTCATTCAGAATCCTACCATTGATATGTTTTTATATTATATATTTCTTGTCACAGGTGTATTTGTATTTACTTTTTACCTTTCAAATTTGTAATATTGGGATTACGAATTCCTTCGTTGGAGTTGGAACTAGGGTCAAATCCCAACAGCCCTTTATCATCCACTTCACTATTGTGACGAACTTTAAAAGACTTGAGTTTTGTCATTTGCTCACAAATCACAGAAAATTTCAAATTATTCATGACTCTAGTTTCAAATATTTCGACATTAGGAAAGGAGTTTAGTAAAAACTCAAAATCCGAGTTGGGTGTATCTTCCCATTGGCTGCTTACAAAGGCTGTTAATTCCTTGCAGGTTTTCACCTTTAGGCTGGTATCTGGTGTTGAATTGCTCTTTGTGATGTTGATGGAAGTAAGCTTAACTGATTTCAAAGTTGGGGTGTATTTAAAAATTTCCACCGGAAAGAGACAACTGCAAATACATAACTTCTCTAACAGGTCAAGAGGTTTTCGAGGCAATTTTAGTTCCGAATGAAGGCTACCAATTCCAAAAATGTGAAGTTCTTTAAGAGATGCGGCATGCAAGTCCAAAATATCCACAACTGTCTCTGGTTTGCAGTCGTCAACACTCATGCGAATCGTTTCAAACGAACGGAACGAAAGGAATCATCGTAGTCGCCCACTAGTAACCTAGATATTTTGATGTGTTTTAGCTTCAGCTTTTTTGGATCACGTTGTCGAATGGCTGAGATTGCTTCGAAAAGTTTAATATTGCCCCCAGTTGCTTCAATATCCTGAAGAAATAAAAAAGTACATATACATTTTGATTTTGTTTTTATAATAAAGATAATATTATCAAGATTTCACATTGAAAATAAGACCTGCAAATTCGGGAAATTGGATAATAACTCCATCCATGACACAGGCAAAAAGTAACCAAATATTTTAAGACATTTCAAGTTTGCTTGTTCCCCAGTTTCTGGTTTCTGTGGTTCCACATTGTCAGATGGGGTATTTTTTCTGAGGTGGAATCTATTTAAAACTAATTTCTCCAGGTTAGGACACTGAGAGTACATAAATCGGCGAAAGCCCTCTACAGAGTGAAATTCCCCAGAGTTGATTTCCAGATATTTGATGGAAGGCCCTAATCGTTCAAAAAAGCGCAAATGGGTTTCACACTCGTCATCAAACACGTCAAACTTGTAGTTTGTGGCCTTTGAAGTGATCTCAGTTTGCTCGAGATATCCCGCAATTTTGCCTGCTATTGCACGGCTTTCCTCAAATATCACTTTAGTTTGTGCCCACCAAGCCTTTTTAGAGTTTCAAAGCCATTGACGATTTTTAACACCCCGACATGACTTGAGGTCTTTGTAGCCCAAACATTTGAAAATGTTTTCAAGGACCTGCAAAAATCAAAATATTGTTGTCAAATGGAGTAACTTGAGAATTCGGGTTCAAAACTTAAGTAAATGATTGAATGACATAAGCTTACAACATCATTTAGCATGGCTTTGTGTGTTTCATTTGCTCCTTCCGGTTCAACAATCTTGAGTACATTTTCCTCCTTCGATGATTTAGAAGGCACGGAATGCTCCATTTTATACTCCTAAATCCCTTTTTTGTACAAAATGTGTAAAAAATTGTTCTAAATAAAGTCTGATTAAAAAACCGTAAAAACAATGGCTAGTTGAGAAAAGTAGCTTTACAAAATTGGTGGAACGTTATAATTTTTTACTGGTGGATAACTGGTGGTGAATAGCAATGTCCATTCATCCATACAACTTTGACAAATATGTTTAGTGAGCCTAATTACATTGCAACCTTGTCCAATATTTTGATGAAATTCACTGCACAATTGTGAATAAAAACGCGAATCGCATATTTCACACCTCTAAACCAAAACAACTGTTTGTTGACAAGTTTTTCTTATGAAATATTGGAGAAGTATCTGGCTCCTATTCATGGGGCAAATTGAATACAAATGAATGCACTTTGTGCTCTCAACATAGGAACGGTGGCATGTACGATGAATAGGAAAACTTAAGATCAAGATTGCGACAAAGAAGATGAATACAAGTCTGTCAGCTGTGAAAATCAGACGAGGGCATTGCATAGCGAAAGGAATGAAGTGAAGGAGAAATAATACGCCTAATTGCAGCTACTAACCATTCATTTATCCGTGAATTCATGATGGTAGAAAGAACAATAAAGCATTTAAACAGTACAATAGATAACGAACAACAGTTATACCGCATTAACAATGAATTTAGTAATAGACTAGGATACTGTGATCATTTCCTTTGTTTTTTACATATTTGTGAGTTTAGTATTGAAGATTGAAGAATTGTTCTAAATTTTTACAGCCTTTTCAGATATTTGAATCTCGCGACAAGGTTTTCAATTAAGTCTAATTAATCCATACCTATAGAACAAGTTGATGTACAATCAACGTAAAGCATGTCTATAAAGCAATGCATTGTGTAATACTTTTATTATGATGATTAAGTAAATACAAAATTATCTCGAATACAATGAAAATGTTTGACATGTAATGCAATAAATATATTTTAGTTATATATTCAAAAACCAGTAGTTCTCATTACCTATGATGCTAAATGGTTTCGGCAAAAGTTTACCTTAAAGACTTAATGTTCATCAATTGATGAATCCAAATCGGTGCAAAACAAAAGTTTTTAAAAAATTTCGGCATGCTCTTTCATGAGACAAACTTGATAAATAGTGAAAGTTACCAAATGAAATCATCCAATTAAATACTTGTATTGCTATTTAAACGAAAAGTTAGTTTCTAGTTTATTGATTTCATCTTTACTAGACGAGATTGAAATTTCACTTCACAAAAGCTAGCAAGCAGATCATTCTGATGTATTTGAACACTCCCATCAAATCTTGCTGTAAGTAACCAACTCGACAGACTAGCGGTTTGAGTTATGGTCTTCCATGTGCCATCTTGTAAACTTCTGGGTTAACGTTTTTATCTTGCTTTGCTGCTGAGCCCTTAACAACAAAATAAACATGATTGTAGGTAAATACGGGTTCAAAAACTCAAAGCATTAGCATGACTTTGTTCAAGGAAAAATGGTAAAATATTTCCTTACCATTAATATCAAAGCAAATGCAGACCACATTCTTAGAATTTTGGCGATTTTGAATGTTTTCATGTCCCAAGTTTCGTTTTGCAGTAAGTATCAGACTCTCTCAATAATCGCGTTACAAAAATCGTTTGCGAATTTCTACGTGAAGAGAAAGTGCAATGCATTGCTGTGTTCTTACAACGACTCCAACAAACGCTCAAGCAATAATGCATAATAGAAATGACGTCGTGGTTGGTAAGAACAATGGGACATTTGTAAAGGACAAAAGGAGATTTGGAAGGAACAATACAAATTGGTTGTTGTCATGATAATTGTCATCATTTGTGTTACCATGTTATTTCCAAATTTACGACTTGAGCATTGCATTTAACATTACTTATGACAATGTTATTAGCATTTAAACGAATGACATGATGTCCTAGCAATGCCAGCATTCATATTTTCAGAGCTTTTTAAAACTCTACGTACTTTGAAAGAAATTAGTGGAGATCAAACTTTTCATTTTATTTTGGACAGTTCACTCATATCCATAAAACTTTATCAATTTTTATTAGTTGGTTTATACTTAGTACATATGTAATAACGATGTGCATGGTTTAAGAAGACGAGTATTCATACGGACTAAATATTGCTGCTGTTCTTTGTGCAGATATGGAGAAGAAAAATGGTGCATAAAGTGCGTAGTTCCATCAATGTGCTATGTATTATCAACTAGAAACCACAATTACATGAAACGTTGTGTGCAAGTTTTTTGCGCTCTTACATTTCTACATACTTACATTTACGATTAGTGCATTTACAGTATAATATATAACTCTCATAACAACATTATAAAGAGCTGGGATTCCGCGTTATTCCGATTCCGTAACGCTCTCAGGCATCCGATTAGTCAACTTCTAGCATGAAAATAGACCCCACCATTCCGCCAAACTGTACAAACGTAACATTTATTAGCAGATGGAATTATATGACTATATATGCAAACAAGTAACAAGATTTCGATTATCAAAGCAGTAATGTATCTTTCACGTTAAGTTAATACCTTCAGGAGGAAACTTTCTCCGACGACAAACTCTCCCGTTCCCAGGCCCAATATATTGAGCTTGATTTTCTCCAATGCGAATTTGGCCTTTTTTATGAATTCCGACTCCTTGCTGCGCATTGCCCAGTTGATGATCCAATGTTGCAAGAACGGGTTCTAAGCATAAATTATAAATTATAAGAAGTATCATGACCTTATAATTTATATATATCCTCACTGTATAGATACCAATAATACCCAGATTGTATATTACAATGAGATATGAAATATGATATGGATTGAAATTATGCATGACTTGATTTTAAAAAGTCGCTGATAAATTATTTAATTAATTAATGTTACGTCTAACTTACGTATCGAAATGCCTGCTTTGCGATGTGGAATGCAATCGACACCCTGCAACAAGTGTACAGAAGATAGAAGAATTCCCAGGTTGCTGCCTGATTGTCCGGTATTGTCATTAGAAAGTAGGCAAATTTCATGACATTATACATATGCATCATCTTGAGCAACCCATCAAATACGGCATTGAGAGCATTATTTGCTGCAGCAACGCTTTCGTAGTATGCCCAATCTCCCGTTGGGGATTCCAGGGTTGCCAAGTCGCTTCCATTATTGTTACTGGATTTTTGCGTTCCTTTAATTCTCTCATTGAGTCGTCGGATGTACTTGAGAAGACAGCAACAGACAACAATGATTAGGTCAATGGATATCTCCAGCTTGATTTCTTTGCAGAATTTCATGAGCATATTCGCAAACGCCACAGTCATTTGTGTTCCAAGTGGTGACTCTGCAATGTCGTGGAAGAGATGATCAGTCACGTTTTTGTTGGCCAGGTCTTCTGCATTCCAAACACTGATGTCAAACATGAGTTCCTTCGAGTTTTGTTCAATCATTTTGCCAATGGACCAGTTGCTGATTGCCGTGTCACATCCAGATAGCAGGAGAGATTTGAGTATAGTCATGATGGGCAATGCAGTCATCAACCAGTCCTCTCGCTTCCACTGTTGTTGGCTCCGGGTTTCTTCAAAATCATTTAGCTCATCCAGTTTTGTCAGCATACGGCTGATTTTTCCATGAAGAAAGGCGAACAAGCGAATCATAGCAAGTTGCACAAGAACGTTAATGACATGGTACCCAAAGCTCACAAATTTCATGATTCCTCCGTAAGCAACAAAATAAATCCAAAAGAACTTTGCGTCAAGGAATGACCTTGTGATTGCAAAACCTGCGGCAGTCCAGAAAGCCACCTATGCATTATAATAAAGAATTGAGTTTTATGGGAATTCTAATATTCAATGCCACATGAACATGCATCTAATTTGCAGTAATCAAATTCTACGGGAAATGAAGTCATTGGGGAATGCGCTCATGTAAAATGCTTGAAATGTTCTGTCTTAGTTATTATGTAACTCTAAATAAAAACAAAGTAGTAATTGCGTGCAACAAAGCAGAATTTCAGTTACCTGTAGCAGAATGTTGATAAAACGGATGAACCGGCTTCGGTAGAGTTTGATTTCTACGTTTGGATTAAAGGTGCTCATTCCCATGTAATGCATCAGTCGGAGAAACTTGCGCAGAAAATTACTGCTTCCTGGTGGATCCGGAAACCTTCCTCCAGCCTCTATATCCATATTTTTCATTCCTTCACTGTCCACATGACTATCCATCGCAGTTGCCATTGGAGTCGAGCTCCCAGTACCTTCAGAGTCATCTCCTCGAGCAGTCGTGGCGTCAAAAATGACTTCCGGATGGTAGTTGACAGAAGACCTTACCTGGATTCGTCTTGTGCCCCGAGAAACACCATCAGAATAGGGAACAATTTGTGCCATTTTGGCAAAAAATGAAACATGACACTCGGATATGTTTTAATAGACTACATACTAGTGAAATATTTATTAAAATCGAAAATTTAACTAATTAACCTAATAAGCCTAAAAGATTAAACTAATTTGAATTAAGATAAAACAAGATAAATAATGTTGCGAATATAATAAAATGTGTTTCTTTCTTTCTGCGATGCTCACTACCAATGCCAAAACTGATCTAAAGTGAAAAGTGTGAGTCTGATCTGTTTACTAGCGCGAGCTCACGCGCATTCTGGAATTCACAAGAGAGAAAGCGTCTTTCTCTTGAACCGGGGATCTTACCATTCGATGAACATTCCAATTTATTATTACACGTGTAATAGATTCATTATAAATTACTGTGTAAGGATTGCAATTCAATGTGGACATGGTATACTGATCATCGCTCTAAAACATACTGCTATAGTTAGCAGTTTCTAACAACTTGTTAAGTGTAAGCTGTTGCTGTAATGGACATCCAATATTACAGGAATGTTGACCCATGTTGACTGTCCATTGGGATTACTTTCTGTACATATTAATTTCACGGTCTTTTTACAGGTGGGTATGAACAATCCATGAAAACCTGTATATGGGATGAATAGACATTTACTCAGCAATGAAAAAAGTGCTAATGTTACATACTTTATCTGGCAATGCAATGCAGTTTGGCTTGAACATAACAATAATATATCTTGTGAGCTTGCAAAAATACATGCAAGTTACTAACACATAACTGTTGTTTGTTAAGATTGGTATTCAATCAGGAGGGAGAAATGCATCTAAATTATTCATGCTCTCCAGCAAAAAGGGTGAATGTTGGTGCTGGGTAAAGAATGTCCTGTAATACGTACTGCGAAAGAGAATATGACGTAGTATTTTGCTAGACAGTTTGGTATTATTGTCATTGGACCCCGCCCGTTCTCGGAGCCGGTCTAAGAGCTTCTCCGTAAAGAATGAGCATTATCTCGTTCTAATTGATCCCCCTTCTC
>JAQIXX010007442.1:0-10826 GCA_034700605.1 Willowsia nigromaculata | reverse complement strand
TACTGGAACAAAATGACAACAGACTATATGACAGTTTATGGGTATAGAATGGGAGGATTAGGTCTCCTTGAAACGTTGGATGAAAATGTAGACATATCCTCAATTCAAGGACCTATACTTGCCGTATTTATTATTGTTATTGTGGGACTTTCCTTAGCTTTCTTGTGTCTAATAACGGAAAACATTTTCTCTTCGTGTACTAAACACAAATTCAGAAATTTTGCTATACTTAGTTGGTATGTAGTTTCTAATTTACATATTTCAAAATTTTGCTAAGCATTGCATGAATGTGTCACTCTTGGATTTGTGCGTCTAAACCGTTTTGAAGTCTATTTGGTGGTAGAAATAATTGTTAGTATTTGTCTAACTTGTTTAAAAGTTAAGGTGATGGTATTGGTGTAGTGGGACACAAGCTTTCGTAGAGAATTCTGAATAAAACATAGTAATTAGCTTGTATGCTATAACAATGATTAGGTATATATTATTGTTGCCGTATTTTATTCCTACTGTTTTTAAAATTAAAGTTCCATACATTTTTAACGAATGCCATCAAAATATTTTCATTTCTTTCCTTCTTAAAAGCATCAAAATATTTCCATTTCCTTCCTTCTTAAAAGCATCAAAATATCTCTTAAACTACTTGCTTTTTCTTTTTTGGGAAAAAATACTAATCCGTTTGCATCTTAACGAGTTTTCGCAAATAAGGCATTAATTTCGCAAACATGGATATTTCGTATAATATAGTAATACATGCTTTAATTTTATAAATTTTAAGGAAAGATAGATAAGTAACTTAATTATCCTTCCTTTTTCATAAAAACTACATGTACCCTCTACACTTCTACGTATCTGTTCATCTCAAAGTGGTTTTCAACGAATAAGGAAGGATTATTAGTATTTCCCTGAAAATCACTTTCAGTATTATGCAGCCGTTCCGTTAACGAGTTAAGTTTGTCTGGATGCTAACATTTCATTGAAGAATCTGCGAGTTTTTGCCTTAGTGGTACTCATTCCTCAGTCTGAAAAGAATCCAACTTTCAGAACATTCCGATAAGAACGTTATATAAGCACTTTAAATGAGTGTGGTACTGAAAATTATGTTGACTTATAATATCCAAGAATTCTATAAGAATCCTTAATCATTCATCCAGTTGATAAAAAAATGCATATCTATAACATTGAATCTCATTATTTTATGTTTGATATGGCATTATTTAGCAATAAAATAAGTTTTTCTGCTTAAATAAAAAATTATCGAAGTATTAGCTATTAATTTAACTTGAATCCGCAGTCGAATTTGAATACACGATTTAAAAATCAGAAGTTAAAGGTTGTTTTCATTAGTAAGTGCTATTTTTTACAATTAGGAAGCGAAAAAATACAAAAAATCGCAACACCAAAACAGATTTCGAGATCATCGACAAGTTGACTGGAAATAAGTAGCTGAAATTCCATTTCAGAAGCTCTAGGGATTCTTATTTATTTTAAATGATATTATTTGACTTTAGCGCGCGGCGATTTCAACATAACGTACTTATAAGTATGCATTTGGGCAGATCAGTACGACGAATGAGTATCAAGAAATATAATTCGTTATTATTGCATTTAAATTTGAATCACATTTTATGGTCAAAGTCTATTTGATTCCTGTGTATTTTGAAAGGAATTTGCCATATGTTCATATAACATGTTTGTGTTGTCAAAATATGAAATTTTTAACGCCAAATAAAAGGACACTATGAAATATGACAGAGTCCTAGTTTTTGAAATATGTATATCTGGTCACGATTGTGCTCAAAAATGTGGAAGCAGACAAACCGTATTTCGCCTTGCTTCTTTGGTTTTTGATATCATGAGCTGAAATTTGGCACGTAGGTGTAAATATCTAGACTTTTTTATCGTTTACATATAGCAGCTGAGAGAGTTCATTTATTTTTCTCCGATTAAAGAACTCAATCGGTCACTATAGGTACATTGGCGATAGACGTGTAACTTGTTAGTATTTGTATTTACAGTTGAATGTTTTAAGTCAAACATTATACAAAAATATCACTAGTAACTTATAGCATTTATTTAAAGTAGGTGTACAAAACATTTTCATTTTGCAGTAATATTTTATATAATTTGAAACCTTAAAATATTGGCCTTTTTCCAAGCTTAAAAGTTCTAAGCTCACTTCAACGTTATTTGCATTACTACTTAAGCTACTACATGGTACGATCCCGAGAGCATTTAAATTTCCACATGTTTTCATACTGCAAAATCCAGCGATTCGCAACTACAATTAAATAAAAATGATATATTTACAAATCTATAAATACGTAGGGTCAGAAATTTCACAACTTAAATTTTTATTTGATCTTGCCTTGCTTAGTTCCAAGAATTACAGGACATCCACAATGCAGTGTATTTAGATCTGGCTCCCCATTCAGCTTTAAGTTATACCAAAGTACAGCCGAGCCCTTAACTGGCCTTGCAAATACACCTGCAGTTGGGAATGCAGTATATCCTCCAAGTTTTACATCTGACAACTTTAAAATAAGACGCTAGTATAATATACTAATCAGGCTTAATAAGTTTTGTAAATCTGGTATACATACAAATGTCAAAACTGTGGCTATTCTATCTCCATATTTTTCAGTAAGACCTTTAGATTTACTCAGCTATAAAGAAAGATAAATTTAAATATGTCTTTGAGTTAATTTGACAAAAATATTGCGTTACTTTATGATTTTTTAAAATAATTTTACCGAATCGTAGTGAGGATCATAATGTCCCCCTAATGATCCATATAGAACTACACTTAGTGGTTGACTAGCCCCTTCCTTCATCACTTCCAACCCAGTCAATTTTTCAACTCGTTGAATCCAAGCAGCCAACTTTTGTGGCGGGTTGTGGTTTTCCGAATCGTGAATCCAACTCTGCATTGAAGTTCTCATCGGATTATATTGGGTTTCAGCAGAATGGCGGGTGATCATTCCTGAACGAGTCATTTTTAATGTTGATTTTTTCACAGCATCAATTGTCTCGTTGCCCACAAAGTCGTAAAATTGAAATATCACAGGATCCTCTGAAAGTACTTCGGCTTTTACAGGATTTATGTAAAAGTAAGGGTCCCAGTGAAGCACGTAGAAGCAGAATAAGTCATTTTGGTACTCGACTGCCTGTGAATTTGAAAAGTATAATTACAGTTTTTGCTAATACGAGATTTAACAGAAAAGATGAAGAAGATATCATTTGTTGCCTTCAAAGTAAAAAGATTACCATGGTGACCTCGCCACGACATGTGGCATAACGACTAAACGGATAAAATCCATCCAATTTCTCTTGCCTCTGGTTTCCCAACATTTTGAAAAGGACAGCCAAGTTTTCGACTTTTGTCAGACTCAGGAGCTTTAGCCAAGTATCCTTCAAGTACATCGTAATTTTATCCATATTCTCCGGCGGTTTACCAAATTCATGAAGAACAAATTGTGCTGATTTCAGCCATTGATAAGCCATTGCTTCAGCACCAATTTCAATAGCCTTATTAGCCAACGCCATACAATCTTCAAAATAGAGAAAGGCTCCAGTGTCAACACCATTAAAAATTCCTAATCGAATCTATAATTGATTGAAAACTATAAAATTTGTGATCAGAATGCTCCATGCATTTAAAGTAGAATTCTTAAATAATTACCTGACTGGTTGCATTCAGCCCATATACAAATTGAATTCTCAGTAATCCTAACAACGCATCATTCAAATCTTGTAGAGTTGGGGGTGTCAATCCTGCTTTCTTAAAAGCTCTATACACAGTTTTTCCCAACTCTGGTAAACCCTTTGAACATGTAACGCGTGTCTGATTTAATAATGTCACGTGTATCCTTCGAATCATTCTTAGAATTAGATTGGGATTATCAGTGACAATATTTGCGCGTGTAGCACCAGTTACTCCATTTACAGCATTTGTGTCGTTTTTATAGTCAAGGAGATATTTGGACAAATATTTATGACAAATATCAGTTTCACTACCCGCTGGAGATATTTTTGTGTTCTCAAGTATTTCTGACACTGAATTATACAGGGTTTCTTCTAATAACGCAAGTCTTCTAGATTGACGTGGGTCGAGGGCGTAATGAGGGCGGACTGCTTCTTCATTGTCTTCACGAGAGTCAAATTCAGTCACGGCTTCTTTTTTGTTAATAATTTCGTCTTTTATATTTTCCTGGGTTATTACTACATCCAAGGAATATACAATAGAAATGCTTATGAAAAACACAAGAACTTTAGTCCAGTTACTTATCCTTTCAATCTGATGCATTTTAGTGGAACAGCATTTACATGTCACGAGTCTCCCAATTAAAAAGAATTCAGTGACAGTATGTAATTTTCAGTGACAAATTCTATTTCGAAAATATATGTGATTACGTGAATTGCATAATTTTGCAATTTTATAACTCCATTTTATGGGAAAGAACTGTTGCAATTTGCAATTTTACTGTGTTGCTAAATTGCAATTTTAAGTGTTCATATTCAACGCGAATTGATTTACATTTCTTTCTATAGCTGTTAACTCGTAAAATAATTGCAAAATGTGTGTCTACAAAACAAATTTATCTTTTTATTTGAATCAATAAATTTTTCCTGCTCAAAGACAAAGACATTTATAGGTACGTACTTAATGAATCAATTAAAATATAACTAATGCTAGAATAGAAGTAAGCATTTATGCTCAGATTACACAATACTTTTATTAACATACAGTGGAATAATTTCCTGGTGTTTAAAAATTGTCAGGACGAAGTTCTAACGAGTGAAATTTGAAAAAAATGATACATTTGTATAAGCAATGAATGGCAAATTTTGCTTCGCAATTTTTCCATTGAATTGATTATTGTTCACCAGAAAATGGATCAATCACAATCCAACTTGACGGATGATAAAACTGCCCATTCATTTTTCTTCTCCATGAGCGTTCCTTTCCTTCTTTAAAAATCCTCCAAAACTCTGGGTTATACGCCGACGCAATCACAACTTTTTCCTGGTTCAAATTCAGAAAGGCTGCCCACCAGCCAAAAGTACTGCTTGCAAATATTATGTTTTTGCACTTAGTCATCAAATACAAATCTTGCAAACTTGTCGTTTTCATTTCAGACACATACACAAACCTATAGTTCTTCTCAAAATCTGCAAACTTTCCCTTTGTAAATTCAATATCGTCAGAGAACACAAAGAAAACTGGAGTACGGGCATTTTTCTGTTGTAAAGTTTTCGCCATTCGTCTGATGGCACTCCGATGATAAGATATTGGCACATAAAACGCGTTACCTCCACGATACGTGAGAGTATCTCCTCTTCTTACATGAAGCGCCACACTTTCTGTCTCTTCAATATCACGTAGCACAGATTTCATTTCATTTGACATTGAATCTCTGACACTTTCCGGTAATTGAAACATTCTCTTAATTTCTTCCTCATACTTTATGAAAAACTGTCGAGACTCGCAATTACCCCTTAACCGAATAAAACCGTCATTTTTCACTTCCGGCAAATACCCATCCAAATAATATGCATCTGTAACAACATGGACATTTTGTGCGATGGAGTCTTCATCATAGAGATTTAATTCTGGTATCTGAAACTTGTCCAGTGAAAAGTCTCTCCGGTTTGCTGCAAATGTCCGGTTTGGATATGAAAAAATATTTGTTTTGTTGATGATTACGTACAATGGCCAGTTTTTGTCTTTGGCGAGGGTATAAGAGCAAGCGTAAACGTACAATTGATTGCCAGTTCCCAGCCTGCCATATGAAGTGGAGTTGATAAGAATCCCAGGTGGAGGTATTGATTGATTAAAGAATGTTTTCACTTCAGATCCTGACTTTTTAACTTGATGCTTGGAAACATCAGGTACCAAAATCACGTTCCAAGTTTCGCCAGTGTAATAAACAGTCACACAAATAGCGAGAATAACGAAGGTTAGTCGGAATTTATTAAAATTTTTGATTTTGGAAAACATGGTGAAAACTCTTTACGAATATTGAAAAATATGTGTAGTAATTTTGTTTACTTTTAAGGAAGAGAAAATGCTGCCATCCAAAAACTCTGGCAACTGATTGACATCTCTTTTTCCAAAGCATCAGTTTTTTTATATTTAGCACACCTTTAAACCTGCAGCTTTAAATCCTCTAGTTTAAGTTGCTGAGATTAGAGGCAATGTATAGAAGGGTTTTTACCTCAGAAAAATTATAAACTGACTCAGGTACTTTGAAGCAAAGTACTTGTACATTTACTCGCATGCAAGACTTACTTGCAAGTATAAACGATTGGCATGCAGCATAATACTTTGGAAAATAGGAAAGCAAACTTTTAGAAGAAATATTCTGACTGAAACATGCTATTATTAAAAACTGGTGGTTGGGCATACGTGACCCACTAGTATGAAATTGAAAGAATGGATTTTCTGAAAACATTTAAAATGCCTTAAATTTCATTATTTTTGTTCCTAGTGTTAAGTGGTAACAACACTTTTAGAAACACTGCATGGATAACAATGTACACTTTTAGAAAGCTTCTACTATGTTGGCTATACGTCACCTATAATGAATAAGACATTTTTTTCGTATACATATGCCTAAGCTACATAGCTGCATTAGCATACAATAAGAATGTTATGATATTCCTCTTTTGTTACAATTAGTCGAACCTTTTTGTACATTGTGGAATATTCCACTCGTATTTACGAGTTTTGAGCATTACTGGCTAATCCTTTCTTATTTATTGGTATCAATCAATAATTAATTGGTATTTGATTTAAAAATATATTTATATGAATATATATTCATGTTTCAATCAATTTATGGATGAAATCAAATAACGCCTTTGCGCCTCTCTGAAACTCAATAACGCAAAAAATTTTGGCAAATAACATGAAAGAACTAATTAAGCTTAAGTGCGTTTTTGCTATGCAGAAGAAAATGATTTTAATTAATTAAAAATTTCAAGTCTTTTGATGTTAACACGATTTTAAGCAACTTTTAAAGTTTATTTAGGACTGTTATTTTGTTTCTGCAATCTCAGAACTGACTATGAACTGACAATATAATAATTTAGTTTCCATTAAACTAGCTAAAAGATTATGGTATATCCGTTAACAATTAGCATCTAAATATTTATTAATTAAGAAACACCAATACAAACCGCATGCATAAAAATCATTTTGTGTTGACAATTTACTCCCGTACTAATTTTTTTGCAAATCATCACTTGGTCTTACATGCACACGAATCACATCCATTGAAATGTTAGTCGTTACCTCATTTGCATTTTTATCATCTTTTATTATCTTCACTTGTGTTTTTCTTGACACAAATTTCCATGTGGAAACATATTTTAGTGACTTTCTACAAATATCAAGCTCATAAAATAAAAGACTCAAGAATGCAACTCCAAGTATAGCGCTATGAACACACATAAGTGGCAAAATTTTCGGCAAATCTATCAAATCCGAGGGAAAGTCAGATCTTGGCCGAAGATACACATTCTTCTTAAAAGTATACTTTGCAAATGTCGACATCTTCTTCCAATGTTCAACAAACCCACCTATTCTCAAGTACGACAGAGTTTCAAATAACCATTTAGCATGTGGTAAATTTATCAACCAGTATCTTGCTGAGAAATCTGTTGGCGGATCTATATTGTAACATTCGAAAAGATCTCCAGCAACTTTCCTCACTTTTCTCCTAAGACGGGACAACATTAATAGCACGTCATTACTGGGATAAAAAATTGCAAATTTGGAGTTCCTTCTTATTGGATATATGTAGTCCGTATCATCCGACTCAAATGGAATTTTGACTATGACTGTATCAAACTTGTCTGCTAACCCACTTCTTTCAAAATCTGGTTTTATCAGCTGAAAAAAATCAAGTTCACTTCCAAAACTAACAATTTTGTAACCATTATTAATTAATCCGTTCAACGACTTATAAGGAGCCCCCAACTTTTCCGGTACTACGATAAGACTGGTGAGGCTATTCTCATAAAAATTCCAAAGTATAAACCCAAACCATACAAGTATACAGTAAAATTTACTCTTATTTTCTGGTATTTCACCAGCTCTAGTGACTAAACTATAAAGAAGATAAAATTCTGCAGAGTTGAATTGTCTTTCAATAGTACCTTTTGTTAAAATTGAGCTTAAAAATACCATCCACACAAACACTGTGACAATTGATGTAATCCAAGTGAAAAGAGCGTCCTCAGTTAGCCATATTGTATGATTTAAAGTAGAATTTTCCATGGGTCTTGTATGAGCGCAGTAACATACTGAAAATCCAGAGTAGTGCTGAAAATGTAAAGGGTCAGTTCCGTATTTTGTTGCTACAGCATTGTTCGAAAGTTCTGGAATAAGCAAGTTCTCACTAAAGAAACTAAATGTGAACGATATATTGTGAAATTTAGATAGCTCAACGAGATTCATTACATGTTGAGAGCAAAAGCCAACTAATTGCAGAAAGAAGTATTGTCTTGTTCTATACACATAATCACAAATGTATTCATTTGTTACTGTTTTCTTAACATAGTCACTACCTAATGTTGTGTAAAAATCTGTGGTAATCCCGGATTTGAAGTATCTTTGGTGTAATTTAATTGGGTCTAAAATATCTCTTTGAAAAATTTGCAAAGGCACACGAATTTCTGGTTGAGGAAATCCAAGAAGCAGCAAGTCGTTTCCTCTAAAAGTTTTACTTGATTGGTCTAAAGTAAAGTAGCTACAAATTTTAGGCCTTGAGTGCGATGAAATTGGAAACTCAATTCTGCAAAGAAGCATTTCCATAGATTGTTTTGGTGTATTTGATTGTTGGAATTATATTGAAGCACAATCCCTTCCCAGCATTCAATACTGGATATTTGTTCTTGCCAGAGCGATACAACAAGGAGAATATTTTGTATACGATAGAGCATTTTGTAAAACCAGTAAACAGAAGCGTAAGTGTGTGTGAATCCAAAGTTGTATGATTTTCCTGTGGTCAGAATGATTGTTACCCGATGAGAGAATTTTGTAGGAAATATGTCTTCAACTTCGGTGTTAATGTCCTCTGTGACAACAACTTGACTTAAGTAATCACCATGAGTGAAAATATTGACAGGGAAGAAGGGTTTATAGAAGTGTACACAGTATCTATCGGGTTCATTTAAAACACTTGGGAAAAAAGATGTCAGAACGTTTGATTCTATAGGCAAATTAGGGTGATAAGAAAGTTGAAGGCTTAAATGAGCAGTTAGCAAATATAATATGAAATGCATGGTTTTAAAATATGTTTATTGTTTAGTAAATATTAAAAGTGAAATAAATTGATGATTATGATTAAATTCCAAAGTTAACTTTTCGTCAAGTATTTAAACATGAGATATCTTTCCAAGTTTTAGACGAATGAAATATATATTGTGATATAGTATTTTTATGGCTTAGGTGTGGTATAGGTTTAAAATGTCGGCCCTTCTGACTGCAACTACGCAGTTGGCTGCGAAGTTTTTTGAAGTTATGTATGCCCTTTGGACACTAATGTACCTTTAAGCCTCACTAAAAGTTAAGACAGCAAATCTACCAAGCAATAAACGATAATCTAAGCACATAAAGAAAAATTTCCTGATTATGACCAAGAAATGAGTCTTTATATTTAACATTTTAAGCAGCACATAATAAAGTAATCTATCATTATAATTCGGTTTTTATTACGCATCGTTGAAACCTGAAACTAATCAACCTAATATGAAAGTTGGTAAGTAAAGTATGTGAAATGCTTTCATTAATTATTTCTTAATACCAACTAAATGTATATTAGTTTTTGTTTTTTAGAAAATATGTGAGAAGCACTTAATATGTGAAAGTATTCAAAGCTAAAAGCTATTAATTCTATTTGTATTGTCAGACTATACTATTTGCTTTTACGCAAATATCATGATTAATTTTGATTAAACGAAATAGAGATACAACTAATAAGATATTCTGATTAAAATTATGTTGGGTAGTATAAGTAGGCGTACACACTAAAAAATTAAAGTAGGGGATTTCAAGTACTAACAAGTATTAAGTATATCAGTAAATTAATTTGTCTACAGATGGTTAATTTATGTGCAAAAACTTTCCATTGCAAATTGTGACATATCAAGCACAAAATAATCTCTTTAAACTTGTTGATGTTCGTTTTTAATTTGAAATAGAAGTGAGTGAACTCTTAAGAAACAATAAAGAATCTAAAAACAAGAATAGATGCATGTTGTACAGTTGAATTCTACAAAAGAACTGAATCACAGTTATGAATTGAAGAAGGAGAGAAAATTTTAGGGGAATACCTGTTCTAAAATTTGCCAAGAACACTTTCTTATATATTCCAGATGGAATCAATAATTGTTCGTTTCATATCCTTCTTGTTATGACATGATTCTCAGTGGTCCACTATAAAAATGCATCATTCATGTTTTATGTCAGATGCTATTATCCATCTATCCTGCTTTTTCATAAATTATTTTAGGGCATGAAAAGCATGGAGTCAAGTTAATTCATTTGAATATATGCAACATGAATGTGATGCCATTCCTATGAAGTCCAAAATCTTGAAAAAATACATTCTAAGAGAATAAAAATTGTAAATGTAGTTAATTTACTCATAATTTACCTCTTTGACACAAGTAACCATTATTTTTAGCGACCCTACATGCATAAATAAAAAATTTCATTACGAATTTATGGCTTACAATGGGATGACATGGATAAGGGAATCACCGATTTTAAAAATTCCTTTTCCATTGAATAGAGCATAGTCGAAAACCTCTAAATATTA
>JAQIXX010007441.1:0-10798 GCA_034700605.1 Willowsia nigromaculata | reverse complement strand
GATGAAACGAAACATGTCAAAGGAGGATTGGAAGCGATCAGAAGGAATACTTTATCCATCGAGATTTTCCAAGACGGAAGATACAATCGAGTTTGTGTTCCGCTGAGCCGAAATGTGTTTTGAAACGATTTCCGACATTTCTCACGTACGTGTAACATAGAAATATTCTCTCGTTAATTTGGCTTTCTGAAGAATTTAACAGCATACAATTTTAATTAATTTTAATTAAAAAGCCAATGTAAAAGTTAATGTAAAGTTGAAAAGTTGGTAATTTCTTACATGTGCAAAAATATACGTGTATGCTTATGAACATGAATGATACTTGTATATTTGTATTGACAGGAATTTACCACCAAATGATTTTTAATGTGTAATAAAGTTAATCTCATTAATTGTAATAGCTATGAATTGTTTTCCTTATAAAAACTCCACTTCGTTCATTTAATTCACCAATAACTGAGTAAAAAAGGTTCATAATGAAAGACAATTAGTTAAATACATAATACATAATACATAATCAACAATTACATCGAATTCATTGAAAAGCCGTTTTTGGCTGATAGGCTTTAAAGTGAAAGGTTGGCCTAAAGCATCAGTTGAAGCCATATCTTTTTCTTCAAAAATCGAAGTTGCTTGGTGATGCTGCAATTACTAGTACATGGTATGATCTAATTTTTTAAGCAGTGATATGACTACCAAAGAAAGTAATGACAGATAGTGATAATGAAACTGAAGAATAGTAAATAAAAATAGCAAAAGTAATTTTCTTTGTTTATATTTTTACACGCGTTTCATGACAACGTTGCCTACAAAGAAGGATCGATTGGAGGGGTATGAAACCGTTGCTCCGGTCGAAATGTTAAAATGTTGTACAAATTGGTAAAATTGTTCATAACCTTTGATTCCTCAATGAAGACAAACTTTGTGGGTAGGCCGATTGCCTTTGACTTTAGAAAAATTTATTGCTTACTTGCGGAGATATAAGTATTTAAAGTGGGGCTACTCGAGATCAATCAAGTATTCTCCATCTCCATAGTCATTATGATGATTTTCAACAAATATATTGGTTCAAAAATTGCCCTTATGGTCACACTTTCTTATTGTTAGAAGTTTTTAGAAGGACTTTGTTATTGTTAGACCAGAGTGATTAAAATGTTACCTAAATGGATGCTTAAAAAATGTCGTTGTCGTTGTAAGGATTTGGAATACAAACTCCACTCCACAGTACTCAAATTTTACAATTCTAAAGTTACCTTCCGATAACCGACTAAATCAAGTCGAGATAACGCCCAACGTTCAAAAATGCACTGGGCAAGGTCATTTCACACATTCTAAACATTTGGACCCCACAAAACACTTCTTCCCCAATCCTCTCGTCAAAACACTGTAAGGGATATGTACCCGAACGGCGGTAGCCGTCCATACAATGTATACAATATCAAGATATATCTCATGATGAGTTGATGTTTGGTCAAGCAGTATCGTCTCGGTGGCCTGCGAGAGCAGAGCTCCAGAGAGCCCCAATAAAGACACGAGAGTTGAAGCACCTATTTCCCTGTCTTTCTGTCGAGTCATTTGCGGTTGCGTACAAGACCATACCTCTAGCATCACCATACAGGCAGTTACGCTGTAGGTAGTTGCCTAGAGGCAGCCAAGCACACACACAATAGCTTACAAACAAGAAAAAAGCTTGGTTAAACTTTAAATGTTGATGCCTGTTGTTATTAATAAGCATATACGTACATGGTAATTTCGCTCTCTTCAACACATCTATTTGTAATCTAATTTTCATACTCGTTTATTAATTTATTAGAAAAACCGTGAAACAAAGTATACTCTCTTTGCAATCTTTGCAAAATTTTCTCAATTTGCTAGACGACTGTTGGAAATTAAATTGTTAAGAGTTTACGAATTTCTTAAAGGGACACAATCCCGTTTATATTGAAATGAAGAGAAATTATTATTTGATGTATTCGTACCTGAATGGTTCCATTTTTCCAAATAAATTAAATATTGAAACGATTACATTGGAAATAAGTCTCTCAGTTCTTGGAATTTCAATGCTCACAGAATACAACGATTAACATACATTAAATCAATTTATTAAACTTTGGATCACTTCAGACAAAAAATATTAGTAACAGCATCATACTACTACTACATGATATTCACAACTTGGGTATAAAGCCAAAGTTAAAGTGAGAATATCGTCGCACACAAGGTTATAAATTTGTCGTGAAAGAACTCTTCTCATTTTTATTTATCAAACTCTGCAAGTAATTTGTGACAGAATTTGGCTCTCTGTAGATGGGTTTACAATGCACACTGATTAAGTGAAGTTCTGGTTAGTTAATTGGAGACCTCATGTTGTTTCCCGAATGTTCACTCTCCGTATTTAACTATAAAAAACAGTACACAAATTCCCGCCACGTTTCTCTTCTTCTTCTCTCCTCTCGACCGCGCCTCACCAAGCGTTCATTTATTGGAGAAATTGACACATTGGTAGTTCCTTTGTCCCTCCAACTCCCTTCTTCTCATCCTCTCCAAATTCAATTCTTTAATATTTTCGCATCCTGCTACCTAATTTTCTTCGGCATCCTCGATTTAAACTCCTTGATGCTTTCGTAATTTTCCAAACCCAACGTGAATTTTTATACTATCCACGGCTGACTTGCTGTCATCGGAATGCCCCAAATAGTTCTAATCAATTAAAGGCTAGTCATTTGGGTCCTTGAATTTGAGCTTCAGACTCCCGACGCTCTTTGGTCTAGCTAAAACCATCGCCTAAGTTGTAGTTCTGTGTTCAAATGAAAATGCTCTAAGACTAGATCAAACTGCTGCATTTATGTCGACTTGATTTTTAAGTGCATGCACGAACCAAAAATGATTACATAGTTTGCGTCTTTATTCAACTTTCATTATCATTAGAAGTTCTACAGTTCTGTATCTCCAACATTCTCAAACTGACGCCATGTTGCACTTTAAAATTGATTTGCTCATTTAAATTATACACATAAAATTTGACATAAAAAAAGTTTCATAGACAAAGTTGCTGGTACGAAGTAAATATTCGCAGTTTCAGCGTATCTGCGGTAGTATGCAGAGGGTCACTAAAGACGAAGGTACTTGCTCATCATTGTAAGTCATGCGTGTACTTAAAACGCTTTCTACCAACTACCTTTTCTGTCGGAGTTTCTTACAGGACCTTCAAGGTATACTATTTCACTGACACGCTAACCCAAGGAAAAGAACACTCAAAATCTCTTCGTTGGTCCTTTCTGATTACTAAGAAGTTTGCTGGGAAAATGTTAATTGGTGTAGTAATTAACGGTTAACATTTAGCCTGTAGCGCGCCGCGCGCTCACGTATTGCTGAGCGTTTTGTGTTTTTTCACGACGCCTTCTCTCTCTCCGACAACGAAAGCACCAGAAAAACAGAGCTACCTGACTCCACAAGCAAAGCAGCTGTGAAGCCAGGTTCCAGGCCTGACAGGAATGATTGTGTCAACAGTCACAAGCAACAGCTGCTTTGGATGTGGAAGGTAGCTTTGTTGTGTTTTTATGTTTTCGGTGTCGAAGAGAGAGAAGGCGTCGTGAAAAAACACAAAACGCTCAGGTGATACTTGAGCGCGCGGCGCGCTACAACTTAAATGTTAACCGTTAATTACTACACCAATTCTCATTTTTCCAGCAAAATTTTTTTCGATTAGTAATTAGAAAGGACCAAAGATGAGATTTTAAGTCCTCATTTCCATGGGTGAGCGTGTCAGTGAAATAGTATACCTTGTAAGTACGGACTATTTGTTTAAATACATACATAGATTGAGAGGTTAAAAGATCTGCTAGAACGCTTTCGAGAGATAGACTTCATCGCAAATCTGTTTCCTAGGAAGTATAAGTCACGGTCAGTTGGTGGGAACAGTTCTATAGATGGTGATAATACTTCAACAGAAGTATATCTGTGCCCCGAAGATCCACCGCTCTCATTCATTCATCCTGCCCACGCTTCAAACACATCTTTGCAGACTAATCAAAGGACAACTTTGTCAATCATGAACGAGATTACACCCCGAAACATTCAAACAATTGAGTGTGTACCTAATGGATTATCATCGTCTGATTCAAGACACCGCGGGAGCTCCCAATTGGCATATGTGGAATACCGGCAAAAAAGGGTCTACAAAATTGTAAATATAGTAATATAGTATGCATGCTTTTGACAATTTCAATATTTTTGTTCATTGGACTACTTTTTGCACTTCATATAAATTGTTTTTATTACACGATAGTTTTTATTTCATATTTACGCAATTATTTTTGACATTGTGAAGTTAATTTTTTAGCGTTTGATAATAGCGTTTCAACAAACATTGAAACAACAAATTTGTTTCAGTTTTAAATTAAAAATTAAATATATATGTATTTGAAACTTAAATCTTTAAATGGAATTTAACTCTTTCAAAGCTCGGATATTTATTCGTCTCCGTCTCGGAATATTTGCTAAAAATTTCACAAGTTTCTCCTCAGAAGGCACATTTGCATAAAATCCATGTTACATACCGCTTATTGCTGAATTTCTACAGTCTACCTTAAATCGACATACCGTTCAACTTACACTCTCACGAATTGGGAATCGGACACATCTCTATGAACTACTTGAATCAGATGTTTATCGCAGAAAAGCGTCTTAACGTTGAAGCACCACAATAATTATTTGTTGCAACATAATGTTGGCATCAAATAAGCGACAAATGTCGAAATTTTATGTATCTACATACATACTCACGAAAATGATTTTTTTTGTAACGTAAGTTAACTATCGTCTTTTAAAAATTCTTGTAGTACTGGAAGGTATTCGAGACAATCTCCACATCCTGTACAATCCGCTTTTCGAAACAAAAGCCTTTATGTAAGATTACAAATGAGAGAAAAAGGAAGGGGAAAATTTCATCTCATTGTAAATGCTCATTGAAAATGATTAGAGCGAACATTAAGAATGATTTGCCACATCATTGGTATTTGATGAGGTGCATGGAAATTATGAGATTAGACTGATGATTGAATGAAATAATTATGAATAGCAACAATATTTCGTAATGGATATGAATGAAAATTTACACTTTATTTGTGTTTCTTACAAGCGCTTCAAGAAATGATCATCGTCCCTCTGCATGCATTCAAGTTAAGGAAATTATCATTGTCATATTGGATTTATAGCTGTATACAGGTTTCCACATTACTAACAATACCTCGGTGCATCCGGAACTCATAATTTATCTTCATTACAACAGGTGTCAGATTATATTTTATTTTAAGAAAGAATAATAAATCACATTTCATAATAAATATTTTCTTGGATAACGATAAACATCAATGATTATTTCCCGCGGAAAATAATGTGTGGGACCAAATGGGTTAAGGTAGTATATAGTAACATTTCTAATGATTTTAGACCTTTGCCAGGATACAGTGCTGGCAATCCTATGCTGCATTTTTCAATTTTTATTTGACAATTGAAAGGAAATTGTCTTCAATAAATTCTCTGAATTCGATTGTGGACTAAACGCATGAGCATTCCCTTAAAGGTAAACACACACTTAAGAGATTAAGAAATAACTAAATACTAATGCAAATATGCCTATTTATGTTTGCAATTTGCACTAAAAAAACAGTTTTTCACGAAAGCCATCTTCTGGTAAGGTTTTATTGAAAAGACTAAGGTTTTGATGTTAGATGATCAGTAGCAAAATAAGTGAAAGCGTAAGATGTGTGTTCGTTATGTCTCCAAACTAGGATTTTAAAATATTTTTTATGCAAATGTGCAAATAACCATAGGTAGTTCCATAAAATCCATGAAAATGAACAGTTCGGTTTTAGACCTTACTTTTACACTAACATGTAATTTCATGAAACTCATCAACAAATTTCTTGCTACATTCGTAACTTATTTAAATTGTGGATGGTCGAATCAGTTTTTAACCCTCAACAAGTTTTGATTTTGTAAGCGTGAATGAAAGTTTTCAAGAAAAATTTGCTTGAATTGGCAATGATTCTAAATTTTTCAAAGAATTTATGACACAACTTTATTCTATGTAATTACCTGTATCCATTGGTGTGTTTACTGTGTCGAAGACGTAAACCAGGTTTTCCTATAGGTGAAGTGTTCCATATACAGAGGGGAGAATGCAGACATGCATTTCTGGAGCGAGAAGAGACAATTTTGCCAGGGTTACATGTCGCCAATTTTTTAAACTAATTTCTTAGGAATCCTTCCCATTACAGATTTATACCTCTTTCGCTTTCATATTAACGCTATTAGCATAAGAATGAATAAATTCAATAGTTTCCATCAAGTAGATTTCTAAAATCATTCATAAATTATGGGACCATATAATTCGTAATATCTTTTAAAACCTCTGTTTTATTACTTATAATATACAAAGCAGAAGATCTTTTCATTCAAAGATTTGTGAAGAGGGTGTAAAGATATTCTCAGAAGCGAAACGCTTCAAATCTTCCAATGAAAGCAAGATATTTCATGCTTACAGTTTTAGTTTACATTGGGAATCAACATTAAGGATTAATATACTAAACGGGGCACTACTTAGTTTTTTCTCGAAACGGGAATAGTTTTGGTCCAATAAAGGTTGCCAGTGGCTAGAGATCAACTTTTACGCACCAGCTATGAGTCATTCCTAAATTTTAGTAAAGTTCAAGCCGAAATTCATTCTGTAATTATCTAACTAATAAAAATGCAAATGCTTCCAGATGATGTTTTCATGGGGAATTGGAATTCTAGGTTAGAGGATAAATGAGGATTACAATATTGCATTACCATTTGAAATATTGCATGCAAGCTTCATAACTGCTCGTTATTCATTTACTTGTTATACTAGTTAATTTGTAATTCTTCTGATGATCATCGCAGTTTGCAATTGAACGCTTGAGATAATTAATGGTCTATGTTTCGAAATGTCATCCATGCACTCCGTTCCGCTACCTTTACAATTCATAAATGCTTACTTTTGTGGATATTCGCAATCGTTTAATTTAAAGGAATCGTCAAATTTCTAATCCAAGGAATCTTTATTAGAAGATGAGTTTTCAACATTTACATTAAAATATATGCACTATTTGCCGATTCTGCCTTTAATTATCACGCTGTTGAATGATTTCTAAAAGTGAAAGTTATGAAAGCTGAAAAGAAGAACAATAAGGAAAACCAACAGAACCAAATAAAGAAAAATGAATTAATATGTCAATTTTTTAAATTTGCTTCTTAACTGACGGTGGAAGTTCAAAGAGTTTGTTAAGCAAAACGATGGAGAAAGAAAAAATTGATGCATGGATAATCCCAGAGTGGCTTTTTTATTTAAGAGTTTACTCAGCTTTTAATTTTTGAAGAATTCTTTTAAAATATTAAATTGGCGAAATGAAATGAATTTATCAATAAATGTTAGTATTCTGAATTTTTGGAATACATGACTACCACAACATTGACAACGACCCCACTCAAATTATCATATATTCATTAGCAGAAGACGAAGCCTATTCCACCAGCATATTTAGGGCTACTGTCCCAAATATTATTGCATTGAGCTGATTCTATGTTTGCAACTTGCAAAAATATTTTGGTTTTATTTAATGTTACAAGGACGTGACAAAGATTATTTTATACTAGAAATGGCCGGAGAAGTGTGCTAAGCACACTTCCGATTTCTGGATATCGTAAATGATCTTTAAAGTGATAACAATAAAGTGATTGTAAATTTTAGTGGGAAGGGATTTTTCGTCACTATCTAAAATACACACGTCACTATTTGCGAATTAATTGCCACTATTTTGACGATTTTTATAGTGGCGTTCCACCTGGAGCTTTTGCCACTATTTTTGGTGCGAAAAACACTAAAAAATCTTGAATTAATTTTCCAAAAATATTTTTCTTGTATTTTGAGTTTTGTAGGTACTGCAGAAGCTGCATTCAGTCATGCTATTTGTTAAATTGGGTGGCAGAAAGGTGTCCTCCTTGGCACTCTTCTGTATTACCAATGAATTTGAATAATAAGTACATTGTTGTTTCAGAACTTGTAAAGGAGAATGCCGAGCTTTATAAGTAAAACCACGTTGTAAAATGTCACACGGTCACATTATCCTGGTTTATTTGAAGAAGTTGAATTCTCAATGTTAAACTTAATGGATCTTAATCTATTATAGCTTGATCTCGGTTTCATTATCAAAACAGAAGACCATATAAATATCTTGAAGTAGTATTCCACTGACAAATGGAAGTTGGCATGCAATATTTTTCTCGATCTAATTTTTCAGGCTTTTGACTGAGCCTGTTCTATCAAGTATTCTTGCAGAAGCTTAAGCTTTTTTCAGGCTTGCAAAGAAGACTAAATATGTGGGAAATATGATACATCTACATTTAATAGCACTCATTTAGAAGTTGTGTGAATACAAAGAATACACTTACGAATAAGTTTATTCCCGAATTAGCAAAGACAGAAAAGATTGTTTGGAAACACTCACTCATATTACGAAAAACTTGAATCTACATAACGCGCTCCATTTAAATTATTGATTGTGATGTCTCATTTTGATAATGCAACGATATCTAAACAGGTATCTATATATGAGGTCTGACTTTTGGTTTGTAGCTTTTGGTTGATCCCTTCTGCACTTTTAAATAAACATCCATTAAGCATTGGTATGAATAATGGCATTACTACAATCATCGGTAATACAGAAGAGTGCTAAGAAGTAACCTTTCTGCCACCTAATTTAACAAATAGCATGACTTAATGCAACTTCTGCAGTACCTACAACAGCTAAAATACATGAAAAATGTTTTTGAAAAAATAATTCAAGACTTTTTAGTGTTTCTCGCACCAAAAATAGTGGCAAAAGCTCCAGGTGGAACACCACTATAAAAATCATCAAAATAGTGGCAATTAATCCGCAAATAGTGACGTGTGCATTTAAGATAGTGACGAAAAACTTTTTCCCAATTTTGCATGCATGTCTCAAGCATTCTCTGAATAAGTTTTCGCCCTCACCTGTTCCACAGCTAGGTTGCCCTCTCCGAAGAATATATTCCTCTTGCAAGAAAACCGTTTTGATAATACCGAGAAGACTGAACTTTGATTGTGAATTTGAAAAGAGTCCGGAAGATTCCTCTAGCTGTATATTGTGAGCCTTCTTCGGGAAGCACAAGCTCCCTTTTCCAAATAACTTCCAAATCTGTTGTCAGTATGATGAAAGTTTTTCCAAGGGTACCAGTGACTATAATAGATAATTGGAAGGAAGGTCTTTACAACTACGGAAGACTCCTATATACGTCACAGTTGAAATTGAAAGAAGTTTCACAGAAGACCTTCATACAAGCAATATTTTCTTGTCCACTGTAGTATCTGGAACTAAACTGATGGAAAACTTACAGGAAGAGAAAAACAAGTTGATGGGACTCTGGTATAATTAAATGAAAGCATTTGAAAGTTTTTCAACTACGCAGCTGAATTTCAGTAAGTTGGTGGGGGGAAAATTGGAGCAAGCGTCAAAATAAACACAAAACAATATGAAAACGCCTCATTTCCCAAATATTTGAGCGAACGGAAACTTATGCTGAGTAAAAGTTCAATGAGACCAAATTCAGGAACAAAAAACCTCGGAATCGATTATCGATATTTTTAAAGGTTTAAAAAACGTTTGGATAGAGTACATTGTCAAGGTTGTGAAAAAGGAAGTTTGTGAAGGTCTCTAATTCTTAGTGTATAAGATTGCGAATGCGGATATAAATATTTAACATTTTAGTTAATAAACTTTGTCTTTAAACATGTTCTCCTTTAAAACGGTATATGCCATTAATAATACATATTACAGGAATTAAGTTGGGCTAGAAGTCCAGTTTGTCTATAATTAACTGGATTTTGTACATCAGCGATTATAAATGAAATGTTTTGAGCATTTGATGAGGAAAGAAGATAAAACATCAGGGATTTTGAGTTAAGCACTAATTAGATTTTTAACTTGTTTATTTGACAAATATTTCTTAAACAAATTTCTTATCTAAGCAACGACAAAAATTGTTTTGTTGAAAATGTTTTAACTAGAAAATCTATCAGCAGTCAAAATTAGCAGTGGGCGAAAAACTCTGTTCTTGTAATTAAAACTGATTTTTTAAGTATTGAAAATTATCAAACAAAATAATAAATAAGGAAAGCTGTGTTTGGTTTGTTCAATAATGGTGCAAACAAACTCAAACGTAAAGAACTGAACTTAAGTACTGGATGTAGGAGAGGTTGTATACTTGAAGTAATTTTTCAAAAGAATTGTAGTTTCGGCAGTGCACAATGCATTTTCTATATCTCTCCCGCAAGGTTCCGGATATGTGCTTCCATGATTTCTTCGCGCATCAGGCAAATCATGTTTTTTGTTATATTCCAAGTAACACTTCCCATGATGGAAACTTTTCAAGAAAAATTAAAAACCTTTCGAAAATTTCTGGCAAACAACGTATTGTCATGCCGCTTAAAATTAAAATTATTCAATATTTTATTTACAAACTTCCAGTACCATAAAAATTGTATCTCTTAACTATAATTTTATTCTTTGTAAACTTTGCTAACGACAAACCGAAGTTGTAATTTTTAGAAACTCAATTAGCAAAGTTGCGCTTCAATTGCAATAGCGCAGGAACACTTTGGTTGATTTAAGTTCTCATTTACAACTGCATCGTAATTGAATTGCAAAATAGGGTTGTGTCCGTGTCACCATAAAAGTTCCAGCAGCCCGCAAAG
>JAQIXX010007440.1:0-10828 GCA_034700605.1 Willowsia nigromaculata | reverse complement strand
GGGCGACCAGGTTTCTTTTTGATTGGGGGTTCGGAATTATTTTTAACTTTTAGGTGTCTTTTGGAAGACTCAAAGGTGGATGGTGTTGTTGCGGTTCTTGATCTTTTGATAGGAGATCTTGAGGATGTTGGCTTGAAGTCTTCATCGTCCTCATTGTCTGATGGTTTGTATTCTTCATCGTTATCAGTGGCGTCATTGTCTGATGGCTTATATATTTCATCATCGTTCTGATTATGTTTAATTCCTTGGTCAGCATCTGCTCCATCACATTTTTCATGTGTCTCAGTCAGTGTCTCCTCCATAGTACTTTCATCCGTCACAGCGGTAACTGTCCTCATTTCGGGTGCCTCTAGCTCATCACTAGTTCTTATTTTTGAAGGTCTCCCACGTTTCCTTGGAATCTTTTCCATTTTCGGATGTTTCCGAGGTCTTCCTCTTTTCCCTGGAACTCTTTCAACCTCAGGGTGTATCCTAGGTCTGCCTCGTTTTCCAGGAATCTTTTCCACTACCGGATGTATCCTTGGTCTTCCAGGCTTGCTGTAACCTTTACCCCTTCTGCGCTTGGTCGCTGGACGATATTCATCATCTTCTTCAGCAATAAGAAGAGGATCTGTGTAGACCTTCATTGAAGATATCGTGTCTACAGGATAGTTGTCATCGTCAGAGTACCCGCCGAATTCATTGGACAACGGCACTTCTTCGTCGTAATTAGGTAACCCTTCCATATTTTCATCCAGTGGCCAATTTAACCGTTCCAACTTCAAAACTGAAGTAGATGGAGGTGAGTGGGGCGAAATAAGAAAGGAGTCAGATTCAGTGACTTTCGTTGATTCCACGACTGCGATTTTGCGCTGATGTCGGGGAGCTTTTTTCACTTCCAGAGTCTCAAGTGTTGTCCGAGGTGATATACCTGAAAAAAGATTTCAAATGCTTGCTGTACCAACCAAATTAACAACTGATGAAAATGAATGAAAATAAATTGTAAAAACTCACATTGCAGAAGTTTTTCGCGAAACCGAACACAAGCGTTAACAGAGTACTCCAGGTTGTCTCCTTCTATCCTCCCCTCAGCTTCAAAGATGCAGTCTTCAATTTTCTGAACATTTTCATCCAGAGAAGCCTATCAAGTAAATGAATAAAAATATTAACCTCAATAATATGTAAAATGGCCAGTAGTAAAAAACCCTTTCGCTTTTTTGTAGCCCTCTTCAACATGACAATGACAATAATTAATTAAAGCTAATTCACACATTTGGTGCTTTCGCTTGAAAAACTGTATCGTACCTACCTGTGTCTTCATAATTAATTGGTGCAAAGACACAATCTTCTCCAGCGCTCCCCCACATTTTCTACAGCACACCAAATTCACTAAATCCTCCCCTCCAAAAGGCGCCCATTCTTCCGGGTCCCCAAACCGTTTGCAATCCTCTCTGACATCCAGAGTTTCACAAAGAACTGAAATCCCTTGGAGAAAAGTCTCTTGCGTAATTGTGGGCGTTTTGCAACCGCCGAGCTGCGATGATCCAGCGTCAAAATCCCCTCCATCATCATCATCATCTCCTTCAGTTCCAGTACTGATTGGCAAGGCACAAAACACACATAATTTAGACTTCACTAAAATATTTATTGATTCCTCCATTGCAAATGCCTCGTCCTCCGATGATTCCTCCATTTAATTATCCAAATGACTTGAATACCACAAATTAAAGTCACCTAAGAAGTGAAAGCGGTGACTAGTGACAGACATGTTTCGGCATCAACTCACTCGCTAAAGTCCTCATAAACTCAAAACAGAAACAGCTGAAAACTGTTTGTGTTTTGAGCTTTTTTTTCACTCACACGCACACAACATCAACACAACGCATCAACCTGGATATGTATCTACACATGCACATTCATGTACCAACGAAGCATCTTTGTCATTTCTTTGTTTTGTGTTTGGCATCTTGCATCTCTGCACGCTCTCTGCAATCTGCATACACCGGAATCTCGAATCTCTAGAGAAATCATATAGACTATTTACTTAAAAATAGCAGTAAAAGGTTAAATAATATTCATACTCGGGATTACTTAAATTGGAGGAAATGAAATTTTGATGTTTTAACTGGCGAAATGATAAATATGATTTGTAGTGGTAAATATTGAAATCCTCAATTGTAGAGATAATCGGAATCTTACAATAGTTATAATAGACAAATATTTACATGAGTATTTAATGTGTAGTGTATGTATGGTTTCAATATTGTTGATTATCTGAGCGTTTACCAGAATTCCTTAAATAAACTATCTATATTGATATGAAATCGGTACTGGTACTGAATCACACGTCACAGAATTATGCATAGTATAAGTTATCATGCAGTGTAAATGTAATTATTCAGCACAGTAATGTCGTTGTGTACAAATAAAAACTTGTCATCGGGCATTTATTGACGGTTTTGAAAGATTTATTTTATTTCTTGAAATTATGCAAAGCTTTACGGTTAATCCAATAATATGTTTTAATGACAAAATATTTCATGGTATGGTTTTAATAACCGTAATAAAAAATATTTGTAATGTATTTATTCAATAGTAAAGGTATCGAATTGAAATATTTGCGAGGTGTAAATATGAACGTTATCACACCATTTGAAAAGACTTCATATTATAATTGTGATAAAATTCATACACAAGCAAACAAGAGGTGCATTTGTATTGTTTGTTCAGAAGTTAATATTTACTTATATTTTAGAAAATAAGTAAATTATTTGTTCAATAATGTGTTATAATTGCAATTTCTAAACTCAACTACAACTTTACAAGACCAGCACCTATATTATCTCAATTAATGGGATTAGATGACTTGGTTCAATTGAAAAATAACAATCGCATAAGTAACCACTATTCCAATCATCTACAGCAAAATCAAATTTTCAAAATGTCAATATTATACTATGTATGTTGTTTCAAAATCAAAAATGAGTCTACATCAATTGTAATTCTAGTTACCGATCCAATGCTCTGATACGTTAGTGATAAATATTTGCTTGATATAGCAACTTCATTAGATGAGATTTCACTTGAGATCGTGGACAACAGTATTCTCTTCCTCGGACTCATGTTAGTCGCTGATAAATGACATTTTGTCCAATTTCGAACAGTATTTTGTACCTGCAGCAAAAATATTAGAGCTCAATAAAATTAATATGTTTTTGCTACTTATAAAATAAAATGTATTATGTATCTTGTAACTGACAATGTAATGAAATTCAGCTGCGAAACCCCAGCAGATTCCAGTAGATATGGTAAATATCATCAATGATTGCTCTGTCCACGACCTTCGTCCAGCATGTAAAATATAAGGAAACTCAGCCAAGTATATTACAGAGGAAAAGTAACATGTAAATATAAAATTTCCAAACGTGTTTTTGATCAGGTTTGATGTTTCCTTTAATTGTTTGTAAAGAAACAAGCCCTCTCTAATCCTAGAACTATGTACTTGCTCCATGCTCATCTTAAACTGAATAGCCAAGTGGGTTAGTGCAATGAACATGACGAATGAAATCATCAGGTAATTTATGAAAAAATTTCCAAAGTAAATCAAAATCCCCAAAGTTACAAAATTAAATCCCTTCAAAAGGAATTTGTAAGCAGATTTTTCCCCATTTCCGATTGTCAAAATCACTCCAAAGTTGTCAATAGTGAAAGAGAGACAAACCATCAGAAACGAAAGGTTAACGGCAAAGAGTACAAGGTAAACCTAAAATATTATCATACAATCTTCGTAAATTTGAAAGCATTTTAATTTTAAGTAGGATAGAATAAATATTTAACCAAAGCAAGAATTTTCAATGGATTGCCACAGCAACTGGAATGAAGTCTAGTTCTCTCTACGATCTCAAGACATTTAGCCTTCTTATTCCAAATAATATGAAACAGAAACAAAGTTGCTGCTACAAAACATAGATTTGTGGCAGTACTGAATATCAACACTACACTTGCCACTTGACTTTCATCCTGTCTGTTGTAAATAAATGTGCTAGCTATGCCAAACGTAAAGGCAGCAAGACATCCTATATGGATGAAAGCACAAACAAACTTTTGTCCTTTTAACTCCGTAAGAGCATACACGCCAGATTTTGGGCTATATGAAACTCTGAAAGGTATAAGTCCCACATAATAGTGAAAGTTAAATATTGCAGTAAAGTACGGGCTTTCTCCATGCTTAGGTTCCCCCCATTTCATTTTTAAAAAGTTAAAATTTTGAATAAATTCTATATTTGAGGTTAGATAATTTTTGCAATATGTGAATAGATTGATTGATTGGCCAATATTGAGCCCAAAAGTATTAACGTATTAACAAATTAATGCTTGGGCAATGGCAATTAGTTAATACCTTCCTCTCAAATTACCACATCAAGTTTTAGAAAAAGTACATTGAAAAAGAAAATGGGTTTAATGACCAAGCATCTAAGTGGAATATACATTGTTTCAATATTTAGCAACAATACTGCAAATACTTTGACTAAATTGGTTTTTAATGATGTTAAAAACGTTTAAATTAAATTGTTGAGTAATTTCACAAGCTTTGCCTCGTGTCGCCTAAACAAAATATGCATATTTGATTTAATAAGTAATTCGATTCAATTAAGAGAGGATGTTTTGTCACTAGGAGGGTCTTTTATGGATATAAGAGAGTGTTTGCTGCTTGAAGAGAAAGTAATTTACAATGTATCGATCAAAATTGAATTGTTAGCGTATTTGTCTAAAATCTATTTGACTAATTTAAATTATAATGACTTTAATGTTTGGATGCTTTTTATTTATTCATTTAAATCCTTAGTAGACAGCACCTCAAGGCATACACAATATATAAGTATACATTATTTGATTTATAGTAAGCGTGCCATCAAGAACATGGATTCTGTACAATGGAGCTTTGTGAAAGATATTTCTTAACTTATTTCAAGCATTGCCGTTATTTCCCTTTTTGTAATCATGTTATTTTGTTTTCATCAAGAAACTATTCGTAATATTTTTATTCTATAATGAAGTTGGCAGATATACTAAGTTGGATAGTATGTTGTTGAAGCATATCATATCTGCTAAAAAATCTTTTTGATCCAAAAACTATTTTATTTTTATATAGGTACCCGTATTATTGATATTTATGCTAATTATACGGAAGTTGAACTAATTATTACACTACTTTCAATAATAAACATGCAGTTTATGAAAAGTGTCCCCTTCAATCAAGTTATTTTCAGAGTGCACGTTATGTTATTTAAGAGTCCTAAGGTCGAATTCGTTTATTACATGAACGTGAGTTGAGTAGCAATTTTCAAAGCAAAAATAGTTTTAAAAAATATGTTTGCGCTTACAATTACAATGTAAGCCCAATATTTCATAAAAGTGTATATTTACGTCTATTATGTCTTGATTTCTATGATTTTAACAGTTCAACTTTTTTGTTATACTGGAACTACTAAGTTTTCACTCGTAATTTGTATAAAGATACAGAAATATCTGATTTTGGAAAATTTCTTTGTGAGTGGGGAACAAAAGTTTTAAAAAACTTAGTACCCAAATATTGAAACAAAATCATTTTTTACAATATGCTTGTTTAGTTAGTGGCTAAGTCAGTTAATTACGTTGCAAGAGAAATGTATTTCAAGACTTTTAAAGCTGCTTGTAATCCAATTGTAAATGTCACGAATTAAATAAATATTTGATTAGCATGTAATTCCATTCCAACCATTGACCATTAGAACATTACCATTGGATCAATAAAATTAAACTTTTATATGTCGAGTTTAAATTGGTGTGCTCGAATAAAGTCTTTCTGTAGCAAAATAATAAGTGGGTGCAAACATACAAAACCCAACATACAGCAAGTTTAGCTCAAGTTGAACATATAGACAGTAAAATTACTCATGTCATAACATAGAATATTCTGAGTTTAAACTCATCTGAGTAATAAATATATATTTACAACCTAAAATGCAATCCGAGGACACCCAAAACCGATATCCGCAAACCTCCATTTCAACGCAAGGATTAGTAAGGAGTAGTAACCTGCAGTTAGAAAAACGCTTGCAAAAACATTTGTCAACTTTTTATTCTCGAAGTATCTTTGCAATGGCAGCACATCTTAAAAATGACGAATTGTTTACACCTCGCGTCAACAAACATAATATAGTCGCACCTGCATTTCCCGATCACAAAGAAACCACAACAAATACTGTATTCTTTGTAAGATGGATACCTTATCTTTGGAGCAAACTGAAAATCATATTCCACCTTGACCAGGACGATCCAGATCAGGGTTATGGAATGTTTAGTGATCGTTTCTATCTCTTAATTGGCTTTGCAGTTCCAATCTTACACATTTTTGGGATAAGCAAATATTCGTGGTCACCCAAATATCGTATACTTTACAATCCTACTTCCAAATCGAAACTAGATCTAGTTGCAAATTTAATGCTTCGTCAAAATATGTTCATGTTGTTTTCTGACATTATATTCTTGTCACTACAACTTTTACGATTTTATTTACTTCATGATAGCAACAAAGTGAATTATCTCATAACATTTATTTTTGCTACCTTCATTCCCGGGATGAGCTTTCTTCTTACTATGTATTATGGTGATGATTTTTTCGCAGCAACTAATTCCATTCTCGTATTCTTGAGAAGAGTAAATCGTAAGTAAAATTATGTTAAGAATTTTAGCATCATTCAAATGACATCATTTAGCTAAGCATTTATTTAATTTACATTAAAATTTATAGGCGAATTCCTCCCCAACCACAAGCCAAACGACAGTAAACTAATGAAATATGTGGAAGTTGGGATAGTCGCAATGTGTTTATCTATTGGAGTTTTATGCCTAGTAACAATCCTCTTTTGTTGGTTGTTTCCCACGTTACCTCATTTACTTGGAAATATTTTGCCAAATAAGTGGTATTTAATTCCACTGAATTATTTACTACCAGCTTATATCATTGCTATCTGTTATACAAATATTGCCCTGATTCTTGCATCAACATTACTCTACGCAACAGTGTTTCTGCCATTTGTTGTGAACGAAATGCGTCTAAACAAGAACGAGAAGACATACACATCAGTGGCTTATCTAAGGGAGCCTGAAACACTGCAAGTTACTTATAGATGTGTGCAAATTATTCAGACGCAGGTCAACCAACTTGTCGGAAAATTTTTGATACCATCACAGAGCGTAGTCACAACTCTATTTGTTTTTGGGAGCTTTATGATAATTAAGCATAGAAAGAAGATGGATTTAACATTGAGGGTTATGTTATCATCATGGCTTACGTTGGCTCCAGCTGGTTGGTGCATCGTGTTAATTATTGGCGGATATCTAAACTCAAAAGGGAATAAGCTGTTGGAGTCATGGAAACATCATGACTGGAAGACTCGAAAGCGGAGGACGCTAATGAACAAGTTTAGAAAGTCCTGTAAACCTGTAACGATATGCTTTGGGACTACGTTTGTATTAAGGAGAGTCAGTGTAATGATATTTGTGAAGGGGCTTACAAGGGGCATCATGAGAGCCCTTCTTACAGTTGACGCAGAAAAAGTCTGAACTACAAAATGATTTATTTTTTCCATTCAAGTGGTGGGCGTTTAATATTATTAAAAAGTAGTCGCAATACATTTGACACACAGAATATATGCAACATGAAACTATATTTTACCGCTTATGGCTCAGAAAAACAATCTTCAAAATGCAAATTCCATACACGCCCACCTGAAAACGTTATGCGAGAAAAACATGCCATACCAGTACTTATGATTATGTCGAATTCGCGTAGGATTCTTATTTTTAATAAAATTATTTCGCAATATCTCAACTACTTTACATAAATCAAATGAATAATATGTAGTTGAGTTAAATAAATTCTAAAAGTTGAAAAATAAAATATTATTTAAAACCAGAGGAAAAAGAACAAAAATGCTAAGCATAATATCATACAAAAATGAGCTGCATTATAAACGCGATTGTTGTTTATATGAACAGACAAATATTGATTCATCTGCCGTTTTCATAAGCCAACTAAATATAAATCATGTATCAATTACGTATGCAAGTAAAAAATCTTATATGCCCAAATATTGCTTAAAACCCCCAAACAAGTATGATATTTAGTCACATTTTGTGCCAACAGTTTCTTCAAATTTCAGTCCATGAGCGGAAAGATATCCACATTAATTTTAGTGTTCCTTCAACACATAACACTTCGGAAGTTTGCAATAAGCTACTTATAGTAAGTTACTTCTCAAATTTTGGGCGTTTACCTATGTAATACATTTAATAAATAATAGGTTTTATCTTACAATCTATCTATCTTGTTAGATTTATCATAAAATGACCACTGCCATACAAAAAAGTTCATTTCGCCTTTTCGACAATTTATGGAGACCCTTTCTGTTTCCTTTACCTTTATGCTGGGACAATAATTATGAGTACATAATCTATACACGAAAATATCTCCGTTTGTTCTTCTTCGGTGTAACGTTCTTCCTAAACGCAGCCTTAGTTTTTGCTTGTTTCTATGATGTGATAGGCTTCTTTACATTTAGGAAAGATCGTAAGGACATGAATATCGTTATTGCTTCTTTACTGTTTTGTGCTGGACTCGGACTCTCTTTATCATTCCTTGGATTCATTCTATTGATGAGGAACTTGGATTCCTATCACGGAATAAATTCTTTGTTAAATATCAAGAAGCGCATTCTCTCAGGTTCATATTGCATTTAACTATTTAAAGCTGAATTATTGAAGATCGATAAACATAAAATATTTTGTATAACAGCTTTCAGAGAATTTGATCGACCAGAAGTATCGGATCTTTTGCTTCCTGCTATTGCAATAGCTGGTTGGATCACTCCAATAGTAATAATGATTACCAGTCTTGCATTTAATTTTGATCCAATGTTGTTTGTTTTGGAAGATATCTCTACTGCCCCAGAGTACCGTTCCAATAAGGAAATTATTGCTAACTTTCTAATACGCATGTTCTTTCTTATCGGTGGTTTTGAGTGTGGTAGAATCATTGGAAGTGGGTTGCTGTATTTTCTTCTAATTTTAAAAACCATTTACAGATGCTTAAGTGTATTTTATAGACGGGTTGATGTGCCAACATCAACTATCTTTGTTTTCTACAACTTTTTAATTGTTGGGTATCGTCCTTGTAGGCAGGTATTTTTAGATGCGTTGTCGTTGGGAATATCAATTGGATTTTGGGGCCTCATATGTGTAGGAGTTATGACTATAAAATGTTACAATACAATGAATATATACATATACTTGCTTCTTTTGTATCTATTTGTTATAATATCAGCAATTCTATTTGTAGCGTTAAAAACTGTCTCACAAGTGAGCGAACTTTGTGCTAAAATAGTTTGTAGGTGCCGTATAAATGCTGAGTCCGAGTGGAAGTGTAGCAAGTGCTGGACCAATGCTAAATTTAATAAGATAATATGCCTCAAATTAAGGGCTACGCAAAAATTAAAAATAGCTTATCATCCATTCCTTGATATTGACAGAAAATTTATATTTTTGGTATTTGACAACGCTCTCGAAAGATTAGTGGATTGTTTAATTATATTTGATTGACTTCGATAGATAAATGCGTTCATTCTTTGTAGTGAATAGTAAGTAAATTTAAAAGTTTCTAAATACATACTGGTTTATGCACTTTATAAATTAGTTTATGTTCGCTCAGAATCAATATTATGCATATTAAATTTGAGGACTTTTCAACAAATATGAATGAGAGAAGGAGTTTGCCAATATTTCATTTGAATTATGGTTATAACTGCCTTCCTTCAATCGGTTAATCGATTATACATTTACTTTGTCAGTAAATTCAGTATTAGTCTATGCAGTAATTATTGATGAAATACTTTAAGTTTTGACAGTTTTTTTTCTTACATAAAAATGCAAATATTCATTATACGTGTTCTTTCGCATTAAGTATAGTCTTTATAATGACTGGAAACTTCTAATTCACAACTAACGTTGCAAATAAGAACTTAAATTATGTCCATTCGTTTAATGCTTATATAGTATAGCGCAAGTAGCCCCAACGTTGTTTGTGTTTCCATTTTAAAATTATTTTGGAATTCAAAAAGTTTTGTATTGCACATCAATGCTAAGCTAATCAGGGTTACATTTCTTGAGAAACTCTGCCTTCATAAAGAGAGTCCATGTGTAAAGGTAATGTTTTCAGATGTTTTCATAAACGATTTATACACATATGTAGATCATAATGTTCAACAAAGTATTGGAAATAACTAATCTTTCTAATCATAAGTAGCAAACTTTTCCTATTACATTCTTCGTTTTGGTAGTCGGAATTATCTAAAGTGATTGATAATTTCTAAAGGACAAACTTTCTGGAAATAACTTAATTCATTCATTAAAAAACATGTTTATTATGTAGATGAATCTATTCATCATAGTTATGCGATTGTTGCGTTTGTCCGTCTGTCTGTCTGTCTGTCTGTAAGCACGATATCTCGAGAACCGCTTGACTGATTTAGACCAAATTTGGTATGCAAGTTCCTTAGATCAAGGGAAAGACCCCTATTGATTTTGGGGTCACGGGGTCAAATATCTATCTCAAAAACCGCTTGACCGATTTAAACCAAATTTGGTATGTAAGTTCCTTAGGTCAAAGGAAATCGTTATATTGATTTTGGCGTCGATAGGTCAATGGGGTCAAATGTCATCGGGTGAAATGTCAGAAAACGGGTAGTTTCAACGTTTTTTAAGTGGGGATTATGAGCACGTGGCCATCATCATGACCATATTTCGTCAG
>JAQIXX010007439.1:0-10830 GCA_034700605.1 Willowsia nigromaculata | reverse complement strand
GAAAATTACTTTGTTAAAGTGCACCAGATGGTTAGTTGAATACAAAAATTTATTACAAAAATCACTTCCGTTTCTTAAGTTTGAATGACTGCAAGTCATCTGTATTTGATGGATAGGATTATTGTGCATAATTGTCAAATGTCAGGAAAATTTTACAGAAATTTGCATCGTCTTATTTGCGGTAAATATATTTGTCAATTCTAAGTTTTAAATAATTCTATACTACGAAAATTACTTTGTCAAGGTGCACCAGATGGTTAGTTGAATACAATTTTTTTTTACAAAAAGTTATTACAAAAATCACTTCCGTTTCTTTTAGTTTGAATGACTGCAAGTCATCTGTATTTGATGGATAGGATTATTGTGCATAACTGTCAAATGTCTTCGGGAAAATTTTGCAGAAATTTGTATCGTCTTATTTGCGGTAAATATATTTTTCAAGTTTTAAATATTTCTATAGTTCTGTATTTGAAGAAAGTTTAAGATATTTTAACGAAATTATGAGATAATATGAAGAAAATTTTTATGAAAAAATTAGGCTTTTTAGGAGGAGTTCCAGAATTTTTTCTTTCTTCTGTCCAGGGGGGGCAAATGCCTCAATGCCCCCCCCCCCTAAATACGCCACTGACCCGAATTCAATCAATCCACATTAAAAGCATGACTGGTGACAAAAAGAATCCCAAAACACGTATACAAAAGGTACGTATTAACAAATGAATATGGTAAAAGCTCTTTGACTTACAAAATATAATGAAGTGTAAAAAGATTATCCAAATACAGACTGTCTTTTTTGTCAAAGCAGTCGTAAAAGTATACGGCTTAATGCGGCTTTATGAACTTTCTTAAAATTATATCATGATTATATAAGCATAAGTGGCTTGGTTGAACGAATTGAATGCAAAAAGGTCAAATGTTGAAACATTTAATCAAGCAGAAGTGTGTGTCAAGCAGACTTTTGATGGACATGCTTTGATTTTGTTTATAAAGAGTGGCCTCAAATATGATGGTTAATGAGCTATATTGGAAATACGCATGCGTTTGGTAACAAGGCGGACTTCGCATCACGAAGGGGCTTCCAAAACTCTAACATTTATAATAGGCTGCTTCAATACAGCGTTATGTAAGCGTTCAAATTAGACGGTATTAAGTTCAGAGGCTACTGCAGATAGGTACACTAGATTAGGTTCGAGGTGATTGAAATGGCCACGGTGGGTACCGTACAAATTATTGTGTGCTATCTTATGGGACTTTACGCAATAATTTGCATAATATCAGCCATAAGGAATATTCATACTTCAAATGATGTCAAACCTATTTAATTTTTTGCAAGATAAACCTTGATATACCTTGAACACGTAAAGTATGTGTAAGTTTATCAAATATATGTAATATAAATTCTACTAATTTATATATTATTATATATATATAATTGTGTGTTTAAGTGATATAAAGGAATCTGATAATGCAAAAATGATTTAATAATCTGCGGTTAAGTGAATTGGAGTTGATTTTATAACTGTTTAAGAACAATTACTTAATATTTAGCATCTGCACTCTCTGATTCTTTAAACATTTTAAGTATTAGAAAGATGGATTTTAATCTATTATATAGTAATTAAGTAGTTTAGTATTACGAATTTTGATTATCATGAATTTTCCCCTTGTTATGTTAATAATTGACAGTGCTCTATGGGTCGATTGCCTCGGCATAGCTTATTTGGGTTACCAATAAAATAATAGTAATGGAAAATTTATACAAAAAACCAACACTAAAGTATTCAATTCACATCTTGGATCAATACACCAATTTATTTTCTTCTTAAAAATAGTAATTACGAGTGCTTGTTTTATATTGAAAACCATTACAAATTTACGCAAAAAATAATACCCAATAAGGGATCATTCATTTAGTGTGTAACGCTAAACAATCGATTTTTCAGACCCCACCCCCATATCATAACTTTAAGAAAGTAAAGCAGACAGCCTTTAACGTGCTATGTTACAAAAGCTCAACGCCTCCTCCTATCCTGGGCTGTTACGTACTACATGGATGGTCCATAAAGCATAATCATAGCAACCACTTTTTAGCTAAAAATATAATGTGTAGATTTTATACCGCTAAAAAACTTAAAAGCTTTTGGAAAAAATATGTTTTAATATAAATTTTTTTAAAGGATCAATAACATAATATTCTGGTTTTATGAGCGTCCCTTTCTTTCTTTTGAAAAGGAAGTGCCGACTCTTCAGAAGCCCATCGTTTTGTAGCAAATATAATACCAATTTATGTGAAGTATTACTTTAAAACTTCTAAAATATTATTCCTTAACACTCAGACAGACTAGCACTGTTGTAACTTGTTTGGAAGTAACTACGTTTCTACGGAAATTAAGCGATGGCTACACCTCTCATGTGGAAAGCTTGTGAGCTCACAAGAAGAGTTTACGGAAAGCTTCTGTACCCCTACATATTTAGTGTAGACACTACAAATGAGTTAATTATTCTCGAAAAGAATAAAAAGAAATTGATTCCGTTCTACCTATCGATTCTCGCCTTGTCTAAAGCTCTGGTGGTGTACGAAGCTCTAATACTTGGATTTATTTACGATTCCAGCTCAATGTCACTTGAGTTACTTTCAATTGTTTTTCTATTAGTGTTGTTTATTATTCTAATAAACGGGTTAAATTTGATTGTACTCTTGTACACTGAAGATTTTCGTGAAACTTTAGAAAAGTTATTTGAATTGGAGAAATCATTGTCTGGTGCTGAGTCCCTTGCTAGAGAAATTGACAAAACCTACTCACTATGTTATCTGATAAAACGTGGTATGTAATTTAGTTTGATCATTTCAGCCAATGTTTTAATGCAAAAATAAGTAACATGATGTTTTTGTCCGTCTACAGAAATTGCAAAACTCCTGGTTCATAACGAATCCGTTGATCTAATGGGTATTCTCATGAATGGGCTGGTTTTCAGCTTGATTTTCTCAGGCATTTTATTAGCACCTGGAAGTTTATACTTTGGAATTGATCCGGGCTATTACTTTTTCAAAGCCTTGGGCTTTAACACGACCGGAATAGTGGTCTTAACCGCCCGGTACCTCCACTTCCAATGGTGCACGTTAGAGGCCACGAGAGACTACGCCAATCTCTTAGTCGTTTCTATGTCATTTTTTAACATCTATTTGAATTGTCTAAAGAGAGTACAGCAATTACCTCCTGGTTGTGCATCAATGCAGAAGTTCTCTCAAATACAATGCAATGCGCAGATTGGAGAGTGTGTGGTGGGATACATAGCTGGTATTTTGCTGTTTTCCGGACACTTGATTCCATTAGTTAGTAATATCGTAGCAATAAGATGCTTCGGTGTTTTGCCATTGGAACTTTATATAATATTCACTCTGATAGGAAGTTTTGTGTACATGGTAATCTTTCAAAGTGTTCCCATGGCAACAAAATGTAATGAATACAGCAAAATCATACTATATCATCAATGGAGAGGCACGGGTGATGCCGAGCTTAGGCTTGGATGGTACAATGGCACTGTAACTCAAAAGCTAATGATAAAATATTGGAGGAAATGCTTAAAAGCTCAGAGACCCATTTCATTTTATTATGGAACCGCAGTATTTGAGAAGGATACAAAAGTTAATTACTATGCAAATATAATTTTGTATACGATTAATATCTTGCTGATGATGAAATCATAATTTGTTTCTTTTATTGTAAATACAAACACGTGCTCAGTGGATTCGGCCCATATTCACAAATAATATTAACCAACTTATGCCTAAACTATGCACTCAATTTGGGGAACGAAAGATAATAGGGTATTAGCAAACTCTGCAATAATATATTTTTCGCCAAATTGGGGTGTCATGAAACGCTTACACTAATCTAAGTATCTATCCAAGTGCTAGTTATTGCAAACATACTAAAAACCATTAACTAAACATACTACGACAACACTCACTGCATCAGGTATGTTTAATATTTTAAACCTTTTCAAACTCCGCTTATAGATTTTTAAAAAATTGGGATTCAAAAATAGGCAAATTTTAACATTACGTTAAATTGGGAATGTGTTATGTTCTAATGAAAAATTTAGAAACAACCGAAAATGTATAAATGTTTCCAAATGTTTCTCTGATTAAATAGAGCTTTTAAGGCTCTTTATACGAATAAAAAATTATTTATAAAAATTCTGTTCTGTGTAGGATTTGTTTTGATGAAGTCTCTTTGCAGATTAATAAAAAACCTTAACTTATTTACTTTAGTTTCAAAATCAGTTGATATGTTATTAAAAGAGAAGACATAAAAACATGCTTTTAGCTTCAAAATCGATTGCTATGTTAGGGAAAGAGGGAACATAAAAACATGTTTTTTGGTTTCATGCAAAATTTGATTTTCTAAATTTAACTTAGACGCCTACATTTTATTAGAACCGAACAGGTTTTTAGCTCAGCCTGCATCCAAACAACATTAGACTAGATTGTTTTTCTTTACATATATTTCCATGAATTTTCATGTCATGAAGCAGTATATTTGCAAAGCAGTCCTCTTTTCATGTTTTTGATGTCTCTTAAATTAAAAACATGTTTTTAGTCCTTTTATACATTAAATTCTGCTTAAAATAAATGACAATGTAGCTCGCACATTTATGGGTATGTCATATCTTTAATTTTTTACATTACATTTCAAGTTCGCAAATTGAATAAGATATAATTTTAGATAATTTAAAATAAGAAATATTCTAACGACTGGCATTAATGAAACTTCAAACAACAACATTGTTTTTGGAATAGCCTGCATGCTTGTTTGTGCTTCCCGATTTCGCAAGTGTTTGCGCCAAAACTACGAGAAGAAAAAAAATACTTATTAAAATGGCAGGTATGTCTACTTCTTGTAACAGTCTCTCTTGTCTAAGCATTTATTTTAGAGAGTTCCACAATTTAGTATGTGCATCAATTTGTTAGTATTAAAAATTCTAAATCCTAACTAAAATAAATGAAGGCTGTGGAGCAAAATCCATATATATATTCATTGCACAAAAACAAGGCGAAATGAAAATGTTGACAAAATCCAGATTTTGCAGGGTTTTCTGGCTATATCTACTAAACATGAACTTAATTAAATATTTTAATATACATCTATAAAACTGCAAAAAATGCTACTTGGTACACCGCATTCAAGAATCGTTCGTTGTGATTTGTTTGTGGAATAAGCCAAAACAAAGGAAAACGAAATGTCATGGCTCGAAACTCCCATTTACCCAAATTCCGTTTCCGTACCAGTTTTTGAGCCAGAAATTTTGCAAGCCGTATTTTTTAATCTAAACTATCTAAATATCACATTAAAATACATTTTTGAAACATTCGTATTTTTAGGGTGGTACAATTGATTTTACATGCTCATTCCTTCGATCGAATCCTTATAGAAAAAGTTTATTCCACAAACAAGTTCTGGTGGAATTATTGGAGTTCACTCTAGTTTTGAAAAGAATTTCATTTAATGCAGTACGAACGTTCAAAACGTGGCATTTTCAAATCGGCGAGCTTGGATGATTTTATTTAAACAAGACAAATTTTAAACTTACGATTGGTTTTGAATAAAAAATACCGATTCCGTGCATAATTTTTTTGTTTTGTCAGAAGTGAGTTTACCTGGACTTAAATTTACATCCATGGTTTTATATGAAGTTGAAAACTTTTTTACGGATACTCATTTGTTTTAAAACACCGTATCACAACCAGGAAAATGGAACACCAGAAGTTCGAAATTATTTTCGTATATGTTTAAATAAATCATAAAACTTTGCATTCAGTTGAATGTTTCTAAATATTTTCAAAAAATTACTATGATCTGAAATTGTTGTAATTGAGGAAATAGTAAATTTCAGTTAAATTAAAACGCAGCATAACATTGCGTGTAGGCATGAAACATTAGGTTAGCCAAAAAAAGCATAAAGCAGTATACAAGATGACAATAACGAAAAGATTTCGTGACGTACCCCTGTAACAATTTTTCGATAATTATTTAATTAAATTACAATAAAGTGTATTGACGCATTATGGTTTGCTGCATTTTAGTACCATAAGGCATTTGTGTAATCATTGATCAATGCATATATTTGTCAATATCACCGCAAAATAATTTTTGCATTCTTAAGAAAGATCAAAGCAAGCTTGAAATGCTGTCATACAATAAAATAAGACAATGGCATAAGAATACACTTGAATGCAACTTTCATTGCACAACCGATTCCATCCTTTCGTCAGTCTTTCGTAAGCTTCATTTAAAGTATTTAATTACCATTGGAGAAGTTTTGCAACTCCCCTGTCTAGCGATAATTTCAAAATGCTTGCAAAACTTGTGATTGTCTCTTTCTTACTTTCAAGCATTCTCAGTGTGGATTTATTCCAAGATCCCAAAATATCAAACGCACCACTAAAAGAGGTCAGTGCTATTAAAAGTTTCAAGTTCAATTCCTACAAGGCTTTTGAAAGCAGAAATTTTTTCGCAAAATACAACATTCTTTTAAGGTTACTCAAGACATTACGAGAGCGTACAGAGACAGTAGTAAAGCAGCATCTGAGGTATAAATATTTTGACCATTTATGTTTCTAACAATTCTCCACAAAATTTTAAATTGATTAAGCACAACCTTTTGCATACTTTTGCAAACATCTCGAAGCACTTCTGGTTACAACGAAATTCCACAAAAGAATACTTGTCCTCCAATAGATAACTTTGCTTCTGACGACCCTGAATTTAAGGAGTGTGACAAAATTAAAAACATTGATGAAATAACTCCTCATCCTGATCAAAACAAGACGACGGTAAGCTCTCAAATATTTTCAAATATCCAGGTTCACTAAACACAAGGTAAAAGCATTTATGTGTGTTAATATTTGCAGCCTGAAATATTGGAAATGTATGGATATTCCTATATGGAGTATCGGGTTAAGACCGATGATGGGTATATACCGTCTTTAGAATCACAGAGTCATCCAAATTACAAAACGGGGAGGCCCATATGACTCCGGTTTATCTAAATCACGGCTTAGTTGGTTCCTCTAACTGGTGGTTCTTCGTTTCACATAAAAAATCTTAGGTAAGATAAGTTCAAAAGTGAGCTTCACCTGGTAAAACATTACTGGGTTATTAAACGTTCCTAATCATTTTCCGTAGCCTTCATGATGGCGAACGAGGCTTATGATGTATAGTTACCTAACGCCAGGGGAAACTCTTATTCGTTTAGACACGAAACTTTGAAACAGAAAAATCTTTCATGTTGGGAGTTTAGGTTTTTACAAATATTGAGATATAGAGTATCAATATACTCGTCACTATAAAAATTAAATTGATTTTTGCAGTTTTCACGAAATGGGAATATATGACATTCCTGCGGTAACAGATATGATTTTAAGAGAAATATTAGGATAATTGAGCTTCCGTTGAAGCATTTTTTTAACATTTTGTCTTTGTCAGTTTCTTGTCAACTGATAAGAGAAAATGAAAAATGACAAAAAAGAAGTTTTAAAAATGAACAAAACCAATTTGTTCTTTAAGACATCTGGGATGACGTCACGAAATACCAAACCAGCACGAGCCACTTCTGACCTTGAGTAAGCATGACCATGACGATTGCGACGCGATGATAATGATAAGGGATTAGCATATTGGGAACGAGATAAATTTTGAGCTAGCATTTTTGAACTTGTACTTTCGTGTCTCGAAAAGTATCATAAAAAACGTGAAAGAAGGACCGCTTTGAAATGATACGACAAGGTTAAATGAAACTCCTGGACAAATAGGTAACGAACAATGATTTAAGCGGAATTTTTTTTTTTATTTCCTTCATAAATTTCATCTATCTTTTTGCCATTCAGTCGTCGTGTAAAGTGAGTTATCGTGATACGTATTCACAAACAAAACCTAAAAAATTCCTGTTTTACTTTCCACATCAATTAAGCAATATTCCACTTACCTCGGAAAAAACATTTAAACTAAAAAGAATAATAAACAGTATTTCTGACTGATAAGTAAGATTTATAAATCTGAGTAAAGCACTTTGCCAAGTAAATTCAAATGGGCCCAGAGTACCTTCAAGAGGCGTAACGCCCTTTCAAAGAAAAGAATTTAAATCGAAAATGAAAATTCCACAAAAAATTGTAATAGCTCCTACAAAACTCAAGGGACAGAAATAACATGAAGCCTGTTTTGTAGACAAAACTAAATTCTTCATGAAATAGTCCTTCATTTTCCTAAACTCGATGCAAATGTTTCTAAACTTGCCACAGTCCATATTCAGAGGAACATTTTTTTTAAACAAAAAGGATTTTATCAAATGCATCAAGTATTTTGTTTAAAAATGTATTATATTACAATGTATATAAAACAAAATGACAAAATTTGATTTTTTTGATATCACTAGATAATTTAATCATAAAACCAAAGAGAGAAATTTTGAAAAATTTATACATCAGGTGCTTTCCTTTCCAAACCAGTTACTATGTACCAAACGATTCAAAATGTCAACACCAAACTCACAATGTTTTGAATGATGTCATCGCATATTGCTAGACCCAACTTAGCCGTTGATATTCCGTATGGTCCCATATTTATCCCGATTTTTGGAATGGCTCTTAAAGCTTTTTGTGCTTCCCGATTATGCATGTGTCTCCCCCAAAACTGCGTATACAACATTACATTGGAACTCGGTATCCCCGACAAATATGTAAAAAGAAGGGCGATAATGAAGCAAATAGCTGTAATATTGGGTGCCATTAGATATGTAGCAGTATGCATGCGACCATACAATTTAAGTGTTGCATATCCCATAAACGTTCCATATAAAATTCCTGCGAATGTTAGAACTGCGAGAAATAGCGAAAATGTGTCATTAATAGCAGTAAAGTACACGCGTACGGATGCAACTTTTCTGTAAAACTTGGAAAACACCCTCAACGTAAACTGCTGTCTACCTTTGGGACCACATAAATTGCGAGATTCTGTCAAAATGATTGCTCTTTCCAAGTTCAGAAACGATAATACAAGTAGAGAATAAATATTTGCCGATGAGTATGACATTGTAACAAAATAAAATACAGATGCTCCTAATTTCACAGAAACTCCACTTCCAAAAAGCATTTGCAAATGATCAAATTCCATACCAAATGGGATCATTGATAGTCCAATTACACAAATAAGGAAAGTGAGTATACTTCCGCAATTATAGTAAAGTAATAGTTTTTCAACAGTAGTTTCGCACCTCCTTGGTGGAACTAACTGAACACAAACGATTTAGGGTATCCTGCAAAAGTTTTGCTTTAAAGATTGTGATGATCCAGGCTGTGTTCCCAATCACCATACTGCACATAACAAACGAATATAGAACGGCCTCCTCCATGTTGTATTGGGTGTATGATTTCCAGTTTGATATCAGCCAGAGAATACGACATGCTCCAAATGTGGTAAGAACAATATGGCCAAGTTGTGCAAAGATTCGAAGAAACTTGCGTGCTCCCCACTCATTGTAGGATTTGTTGTCAACCAAAGCTTGACTGCGATAGTCCGCATAGTATGGAAGGGAAATGGATTTCTGTAGGAGATGATGTGCTTTAAAGACAACTTGAACTGAAGACATTCTGATACTCATTCCGCAAAACCAAATTTGTCAATAAGATTTATTTTCGAGTAATGTTCGTGCAAAGTATAGAAGCATTCATACTCAAACACTTCGAGAGACTCACTCGTAAGCTTATTTCGTGAATTAGTTACGAAAGGTTTGTGTCTAAACAAATACCCAGCCACCGACAGGTTAACTGTGCAATAATTCAGGTCCAATACTTGATGGGAGTTCAGAACGATGCGGGAGCTAAATACTTAAAAGGGTTCTATTGCTTCCCAGCAGTATGCGCCCAACTAAACTAAAAATTTTGGAGGAAATCTTTCAGGGTTGCATTTAGTTCGCCAGTTTCCCAACGTTTGATGAGAGAGCGAGCTGATCTTTTAATGCTGTGTCATTATATTATACTCTATCTTGGCATGGTTTACAAACCCTAAATATTTTCTTTCCGTTTTTATTGGCTTAACGTGTGAGATTCTGGCAAAAATTAAACGATCCGTCAAGTTCCTTGACTATCGACTTTGGGAACATCGACGTGAGTCGCCAATTCATATTCCAACGAAAATATGAACTTAAGTACTAACTAAATTGCCTTCTTAATGCCAACTTATTTGCCAACTGAAATGCCAACTTATTTACGAACTCAAATGCTTACTCAAGTGCCAACTCAAATGCGAACTGAAATGCCAACTTATTTACCAACTCAAATGCCTACTCAAGTGCCAACTCAAATGCCAATTGAAATGTCAATTTATTTGCCAAAATGTTTATTTAGTTAATCGTGTAACTCCATCTAAAACTAATTTAAACAAAACTGACAACCTGATGATGTCTCAAATAAAGATGTAACCGGTCGTAGCTACCAGTTATCAATAATCCAAAATTGGAGTTTAAGAAGTCTTTCTTCATTTTATTCATCACCCCGCATCAAATGTTATTTTTTTGAAAACAAGCTATGCCGTATATATTCAATTGACATTTAGTTTTTGTGTGGTCATTAATCAACATCCTAGGTCTTTGCTCGCCATTAGCGCTTTGTTTAGAAAAAATCAACATATATCGTACGTACTTATTTTCTGCTGAGCTTTCAAATATAAGCAGACGCTGTGTAGGAGGTTAGTTATTTGAATGATAAAATACTGACTGCCTAACGTGGTTAATGCAATGTAATAATTTCGGGTTTACTCAGATAAACTTTGACCA
>JAQIXX010007438.1:0-10831 GCA_034700605.1 Willowsia nigromaculata | reverse complement strand
ATGCAAATTTTTGTAGTAGAAACATCGTAGTAATTATGTAAGTAAGAGTAAATCAGCAAGCGTTTTTTATGAATAATTTACCTTATTACATAAGGTAAGGTACCTACATCTCTTTTTCATACATTTCAATTTAACACCAGTAAAACTCAAAGTGGCAACACTGGTGTTTAAGTATATTTTTAGAAGGGCAGCCATTGAGACTCTTGGTCCCCCTCGCAGTATTTTTTCAACTTTAAAAATTTAATCTCTTAATTTCTTTTGTACTTTGAGAACAATGGTTTGGTCGAGCGTTGAGACAGGACGGGCATTTCTATACAATCGCTGGAAGATGCATACATGCTATTTCTGTGTTACCATTTTTAATTACAATTTTTTACAGAATTCCTACAATTCCATCACTCATATGCTTCACCATTACAGCAAAAGTTTTTAAAGTTACAACTTTTGTTTCGTTTTACTTTAGTTCGTACTTCTTTGATACAAATATTCATATATAATAAGTATGTGATAACATTTTTGATTCAAGGTACTATGAAATAAATTATTAGCAAACATATACTTTCTAAAGCACTTGAATTCTTTCCATAAATATTCCCATGTATCCATAAAGTATGCAAGATGTAAGTTAACTGCAATTGAATAAAATTTTGGAACGTATAAATGTAATGTGGACAAATAGCCTGGTCGTTTCACAGTACATGAGAGTTGAAGCAACATTAATAATGACTGGCATACTTTACACAATAGTTAGTGTCCACTAAGTTTGGAACCAATCAGTAGAGCCACATTAAACGAGTGACTTATGTTTCTCAGAAAAAACCAGGTTTTTCCATGTAACATTAGTACCCGGAACCCAGATAAGCTTACAGTGTTGAATGAGCGGCTGCATAATATTAAGACTAATAAAAATAAATACTAATATACTCTCTTGTACATTGAAATATATTTTGATATTGACAAATGTATACAAGTTTACAGCAAGTACAAATGTGGTTTTATGATAACTAATGGTAAATCTGCATCTCTTTAAGAAGTTGTTAGTCATAAGCTTTCATCATTTCTCGAAATATTTACCAAAGCTTTAAGTTGCACAGATTACTTCACCCCTTCCGAAAGCGAAGAAACTGGACATTTCCTAAGAATTTTGGAGAATTCTTGTATCCGATCGTTGATCAAGATTAGTATTTAAAAATATCTCACAATAAATTGAGTTGAAGCCAAGAAACGGTGAATGGTGGCTTAGCAATCAGGTTCTTCATCAAGATTTCGTTGTAAATAAAATGCAAAGGAAAATGTGTCAGCACAACAGTGTGAAAAAACTTACTGACTTCCCCTAAATAATTAGCCGCTCAAATGATTCCGCAAAATCTGTCTACATCTTATGATCTAATATTTGGGATCCGGACTAATCGCCGGTGACACTAAAGGTAACGACCAAGTTTACCCAGGACCTGTTGGCGGTAGGACTAAATGGTGGCAGGATTTATGGCCGGTAGGACTAATGGGCGGGAGGACCTAATGTTCACATTAACAAAAGTTCAGTGAACGATTTTTCCATTTAAAAAAATTCAACAAATGACTACGATATAACCAGCCAGTTACTCAGCCAAATATACATACACCTTAAATAATGATTTAAGCAGTATAACGCTAACGTATAATACTCGGATTACGAGTTGACTTAATATTTTAGCAAGCACTAAAAAATTCAATTTGTATCCACAAAGCATGGATGGCAGCGGGCAATCAATGACAAAGAACATGCACGACGACATGGCTACATATATACTGGTTTATACATATAATGGCTTACGAATTTTCTATAAATATTACTCACTTTCTAAAGAAAAGGAGACATGCAGCCTTTTTGTAATATCTTGTTTTTAAATTTGTAGACCCGATCGGTTTCAATAGCCTTATATTATCATACTTGCTCAATGGTTTATTTTACATGTAGAATATTAAAATACCCACAAACATGTTGTATTGTTTTTGCTATACAGGGTGCTTGAATCTCATAAAGATTCTAAAAAATGGTAAGTATTCTTCTCCTCTTTAATAACTGGACGGACGGTCACGGATAAAACCAATAAGAATCTTACGCATCTTCATAAATTGTGCATTAATGATTTATTCTTCTGTTGTTTAGAGAGATTGTGGTAGCAAGGTTATAAACTGAATTAAAATTTTACAACAGAGGATTCATTTTTGTTTTGGCATACCAACAGCTTCAGCCTGACATACCTCCTGGTGGTGCATGCGTTTTTATGCACATTTGCATTTCCTCTGACCACCGTTCCCCAGGTGGACATTCATTCGGCACAATTGATCCTGATTCAGATCGGAAAAACATGTATTTATATGGAGATAAATTCCTTCGATGGAAATATGATGAACGGTATCCCGACGAAAAATAAGGTTGAGGACGGAATGAATTAGACGGATACAAGATGTATATCACTGGTTGACAAGTATGCACATATCCTCTGGGACACGAATCTGGCATGCCAGGATACCACCTCTGACCTTGGAATTAACATAATAAAATTATATCCGCGATTTAGAGCAATTATGCATTATAAAAAAGGTAAGCAATAATTAGTAAAATGAATGGGTACCTTCAATTGGAACAATTACAGAGAGGAAGATGATTTCCAAAACAAATATTAGATAATCCTTGGTTATCCATCCATTCGTGGTCATTATATCTCTGTTTGAAATGGACGAGCTGTGTGAAATGCGTGTTTTTGCAATAACATTTGATGGGATCCATATTAATTGCTTGTAGATCAACCGTCCAATTAGAGATAAATATGTTGCCCAATTGAAGTAACGGAATTGCCACATAAATAAAGAACATTGGCTCGTAAAAGTGAATGGTCTCGATTGACTTACACTTCTATTGATTAATCATCTCACGCAAGGTGCTTCAGTGAAGTGAGGTGACGAATAAACGGACAAAGCTTTAAATTCACATAACATCTGTACATATCTGTCATAAAAGTCTCCAACATTGTATGCATAACTGAAACTGAAAGCGTTGTTCAAACTCCGACCCAATGATTAAACTTCAACTGAACCAGGACAAAAATGAACTTATGATTGATCACTGTAGATAAATTATTGAGCACCTCAATTCAAACGGTATATAAATATGCCATACATTTTTATGCGATATAAATATTGCAAAGATAATTTACTATGACAAAATTGCCTTTAAATGCATTATATCGATTTCATATAAATTAAAAATACATTTTATTAAGAAATTAGTATATTTTTATGTCTTCCATACTATCTAAATATTAGTTTTCATCACACAACGTATTTCTAACAATATTATTGCGAGTGTGCTCATATATTAACCGTAATCAAACGAGGTTAGCCATTTCAATAAATAAAAAGTCTACAATAAGGGCGAAACGTTTAACCAATCCGAAGATAGGAAATAAACTAATGTAGTAGATTAACTTCTTGATTTTATGATTGCGTTGATTGTGGAAATATGTATTTCCCTAAACTTAGCATGCTTCAGATTTTACGTAGCTAACAGATCTGGGGGTAGAACGTCCAATTCATTTATGTATACAAATTCCATTAACATTGTATATTAACACCATTCTCTGTGAAGAACACTAGGCCGTAAGTATTTAAGATAGCCCGACTGACAACAGCTATAGCAGTAGGAATTATTTGCATGTGGTTTGTGGAATAAAATATAAAGGAAGTCCTTAAAACACGGTGCTACCGCATTTATCCAAGTACTTGTACTTAGTTTTTGCTTGCTTTAACATTCATGAAATTATAAAAAAATCACATTAAAATACACACATTGATGTAATTTATTCCTTCATTTTCGAATTTTGTGGGAGCTTCCCAATAAGTCAATATTCCATAGTGATGTTATTATTTCAAAAAACTTCCGAGAAATTAAAAAGAAAACTTAATTCCGAGAAATAATCATATTTAAAAGGGTATTACATGACATACCTACAAAGCATCTACAAATTTTTTTGTCACTAAATTGCAAAAACATAAATTGCTTAAAATAGTAATAACTAAAATTTAATTTAATACAAACTAAAACCCTAAAATATAATTAACATAGGATGATGATGAAATTCTTTATTATGATATATCATGCAAATTAAAGAAATTATTAGTTATGTGATTCGATTTCGTTTCCAATAGTTTTCCATATTTTCAATTAGCAGACAAATTTTTCATGTTAATCGTAATACAAGCAGGTAAAACTTGTATCATCTTCAGTCCAATGAGTGCGTAGCTATTTAATTGATTTAGCTAGGCCATTGTATATAATGCTGTTTTACCCAACAAACGGGTCAAGTTAATAATTTGAATGGACAGAAATAGCTCGGAATTAAAACGTACCTTGCTTTAAATTCAAACTTTTATTATATCTTTAAATTACCGAAATAAATTTACTTAGCTTTAATCCGCATAGCAAAGAACAAAGTCGTAACAGTAACACAAAATTATAATTGCTTATTCTACCCACGTACTTCGTACTAATCAGTGACTTAGAAAATTTTCTTACAAAAGTTTTGAATACAGTTTTAAAATGAACTGTGTTTGAGTGAGAACAATTTTGATTGAATAAAAACTAAACATAGCTAGTTACGTTCAAAATCATGGCGATTACAGCAGCTGCGTTTGATATGCATATCAAACTCCAGAGTACTGTCCAGCTTCCATACAAGACAATGATTTTTCCTTACCAAGTCGTTAAAAACTGCAAGTACAACACCCAAAGCCAGCAACGAATCAGATTAATATATAGCTGTGCAAACAACTTGCTACTTACTCTCTCCGTTCAAAGAATTTTTTGGCTATTTAGTTCATCGCAAAATAAAAATCTTGATGATAAGGTGATCCAATTAGTACTGAATCTTTTAATCTTCACATTGACGGTTATAGCATTGGCCGCACATAATCTTTTGGAATATCATCAAGACGACATTATCTATTCTGTGTCACAACGATGCAAATTGGTGCCAGTTGAGGACGCATTTCAAATTGCTAGTCCGCGTTCCATTTATTCTGCTCAACTTTTAGTTCACGGGTTAACATTTGGTGTCGCTTGCGGTGTGTGTGTTGTAACGATTCTCCCATTTGCCGTGGATATCTGTCCATTCCAGCTTTTTATAAGGGTTTTCATTAAAAGTGAAATTCTATGGATCAGATATACAACAAAATGCTTTGCAAGCTTCATATACTTCTCGCAATCAGTTTGTAATGCGAGTTTCATACTATCCTTCTTTTTATTGACAATTTGTCTTGGAGAAGGGACTCAAGCCTACGTTTCAAATATTTATTCACACCCTTTCAAACTTTCACTACAAGAGGACAATTTTCAAAGACATTTTGGGAATAAAGTGGCAAAATATGAAAGTCTGTCGTTTTATGCTTGCTATCGAAAATTTCAAAATGTGAGAATTGTTGCGCAAGCTGTCAACAATGCGTGTGCTTCGATGTTTGGAGTATTAGTAACTGTAGGTATGTTAACCGCATCAAGTGCGGCATACTGTACCTTAAAAATGTATGGGGGGATTCCTGTTCTCATGTATATAGCATGTCCAGTCTTATTTATTTTGGTTTTGATTGTAACTTTTGTGCTAGTATACCTAGCTGATGGTTTGAACCGAAATGGCAGATTGTTTGTTGAATTTTGGAGGCGATTTGTTTCAGGAAAATTTGAAAGACGACTTCTAAGAGCTCTTCCAAAGGTTGGTTATAAAATTGGACCGTTCAGAAATGCAAGAATGTGGGTGGCATTAGAGATCACGGATGTGATTGTAGCTTGTACAATGCACGTGTTACTAATTGGTAGTTAAATAAATGTTGTTATATTCGACTAGACTATAATTAATCTATTTATTATATATGAACAAATAAGTGTACATATTTTATGTTATAATCAATTATCACTGGAATCTTGAACCAAACTAAAGTTGAGCCCAGTTTTTAATGTTTATTGAAAAGGTCTTCATAAAACGTTAAAGCAATAAAATTCCTTGGATGCGCTTGCATTTTGCATCCTTTCTTGCAAGTTTTATGAAAGCTGGTAGATGAGTTCTCCTAAATTATTGCGTATTGCAAGTTCTTTCTAATAGTTCCCATATGTAAAGCCACTTTCGGTCAAACAATAAAGCATTTAAAAATAAGACTGTGATACATTTCCGGCATTAGCGGATCATGCTTAATTTGTCATCATCCCCATAAAACTCAAAAATATTTCGTATACTTCATTCAAGTATCGCAAAACTTACTTGAAATACTATTTTACGATTTACTTCTGTTTTTGTGAAGAAAATATCAGACTGTGAAAGCATGGATGTTTGCACTGTCATCAATCATTTCTACCTTGTTACCCTACATGAAAATTATTGTGATGGTAATTTACAACAGTCGTAGTGTAAAATGAACATGTTTAATAAAAGATAACCAGCTACTTTGACTTATTTCAGCCATTTATTTTTAAATATTTAATTTGATGATAACGTAAATAGTTATGTATTATACAAATTGCTGGAATGTTAAGAGTAGAAAGTTATTCATTGATAAATTTAGAGGAATACTAAGAATTAACAGGAGGAGAGGGTATAAAATTGATGATTTCAGAATGGCTTGAAATTTTGCATGGGACAAAGTTTTATCAAAATGACAATGAATTAATGATGGCATGGTGTCAATCAAGACTGCTTATACAAGTTTTAAATTGAATTAAATATTCAGGGAACATAACTTTCTGAAACGAATGTTTTGACATTTGTAAATGCCTAGAATAATTTTGAAGTGCAAGTAGAAACATATTTTAATACGTAGAAAGTACATGCTTATTTGCATGCATCCGTGATATTCAATTTTTTCTTCTATTTTTATCAAGCTTACATGACAGTTATGACGCATTTCTCAATTCTAAGAATATCTTCATTCTTACAAATCTTGCAGTTAGTTAAAATGTTCTAATATTTACGGGTTAACCTTTTCAAAACATGTATTTTTAGTACATGTAGATCAATAAAACTGGGGACTAGAAAATATTCCAAACTGTAAGATTCGCGGGCAAAGGCTTCAGTTTTCTGTCTTTTGCTGCTCGCTGAACTCTATTCTTGTGGGCAGCACTAAAGGTTGAGAACTACAAAATCGAGAGTCAATTTTGTAGACAATGCTGAGTAACAATTTTTTCAAGCTTTTTTCTGCCCAAATGAAATATGCCTCTTTAGTTGCCTCCTTACCCTATAGTTGGGACCCTTCAATCAAATCCATGCATAACACTAGAAAATGCTACAAAAGATTTGTATTTACTTCGCTGAACATTTATATCTACACATTTTATTTACTGGCTCAAGTAATTTATCAAAAGGTGTGGTTAAAAGTTGACAGTAATCATGTCCATTTCTACTTTGTGTACGGCATGTTTTGCTCTACCGTGTTCATGAGCGCCGTTACTATTCTGTATCTCCAAAAACCTTACGAAATTGCAGGCTACTACACTTCCTGGTTCCAATTTCTGGATGATTTTCAACGTAAGTTATACCATAAAGCTTTTACGTGAAATTGTTCATATTTTAAACTATACTTGAGAAATAATTTGTAATTTAAAAAAACACAGAAACCTACTTACGATGTCAAGACACTTCAAAAAGCCACAAAAATAAATATTTCGATTGCATCATCGCTTGCAATACTGTAACCTTCCCTTTGGGGCTCATGATCGGAATTCACTCCTAATTTTATCCGCATTGGCCAGTCTATTATGCCTCGTTATTGCCCCGACACGGAACAATTGGCTTGGTAGGGCGAATCTATACAGTGATTCATTTTTCATACGCGGTTCAAGGCAGCTTTTCTATTGTACTTCAAGTATTTCAAATAGCATTGATTAACACGCTGTACATGTGGCGAGTACTAATCGAATTTTATTGTACGGATGGTAGACATTCCGCAAGAAAAAGAATGCTGAGTCAATATTGTGACCAGTTCCGACTGCATCATCCTGACAATTTACGAATTGCTTATTTACAGCTTGAAATACTTCACACTCACTTTGTTAACATTTTGGAGAAAGTTATCGTTCCGATTTATGGACTCTGTTTGAATCTTGTCATATTCAGTAACTACTCGTTATTTTGCCATTGGTCAAAACTAAATTTAGTTTTAATTGTTATACTTGTTATCTGGTCAACTACTGGAATGGTGTGTCTAGGATTATCATTTGGACTTTATGGCTGCGTTTATATTTTAGGGACACATGTTTTGTGGAGCATGTCACATAAGCAGGGAGGCTGGGGAAGTCGGGCGAAAAATATTGAGATGAAAAAGTTTTTCAAAGGGAGGAGACCTCTGAGTTATGGATATGGCAGAATGTTTGTAATTCGGAAGCTTACGGTTTTAAAGTACTTGAGACAGGCTAGTCAGGGGACTCTTCGTGCTCTTCTTACAACAAAGTAGGTAAACCTCAATTGTTAATTAGTTTCGCGATAAAATTTCTCTAATACAGTATTTAATAATTGGGAATATGTGCAATATGATAAGTATAAATAATAATATGAAAATAAAAAAATACATTTTTTCAACTATTCAAAATTAATTATTAGAATAATTTTTTTAAAAATATTATTGGCCCTGATCATTCAGTATTCATTGTACATTGTAGTTTGTTTGAAGGCTAAAGAGAGCTGCTGAAAACTCCAAAATAAAATCAATCATTATTCTTTTTGAAGGATTCTAAAGATATTAACTGTTATTGCGAAATATTTTCAAATCCCATTTTAGATAAGTACAAATAATCAAATACAAAAATGCTCTGTACAACAAGCAGCTTATAAGCTTGATATTGGCACGTTGCCAATAAATCAACTGTACAAAGATTGCGTATGGGGGATAGCTATAAAATGAAGCAGAGATAAATGATTCTTCATGTTTTTTTCTGTCCCTGCATGATAATTTTCATTGTCTCTTTGTATCCACGGCAAGCCCACTGAATTATGAGTTCAGAAATTAGCTTCCGATAATGAACTTTTTAATGCTCTGATAATGTTCGTGTAAATTCTGCTGTTTTTGATGGAAAGTTTGTATATATAACCTTTCTCTGTCCTGCTTCAGTTGGATGAATTATTGCTGAAAGCTCATATGCTAATTTAGAAGACATGACAAATGTTTGCTTTCCCTTACTTTACATGATTTTCTCTAAATTTGTACGTAGATATTTGTTTATTTATTTTGTTGAGTGGACTTTAGTAAAATTATACCTTAGAAGCAATCAATTTCTAATCGAGGAATTATGCATCTCTTGTGAAAGTTTTGTGCAAATTTATGCATTGCAGCTTAGCTTCGTTTTAAGCTTTCTACAGAGGCTCAATGTGACATTCAGGTTAACTTTTAGCAATACCTTTATTTTATCAATCTATAATTATAATGTATAAATGTGCTTATCCCCTTTTAAAATGTGTGATAAAATCTTTGACAACTGTAATATACCATTTCTATTTTTAATACTTTTTAAACTCCTTATCTGCACAATCAACAAAAAATTGCAATGTGAATGGGAAGGTTAATGAATAGCTTAGGAACGAAAACTTTTATCGACACAGTTACTTGGCTATGAGATGTTCCAACTGCATAATTTGTGTATTTCTCACAAGTACGCATTGTTCCAAGACTCAATATTTAGTATCAGTCATGGCAATGCACAATAATCCAATTTTATTGGTTTGGTTCCTATTGTAATAAGCTATTTAGTACGATTCGGTTTTTACATACCATTTATTGACTTAACTGGTTGATTTATTATGATTCATCTACAGTCATTCATTTACAGTCTCATCTTTAAAATTGACTTATGTATTATCGCAAAACTCTGATGTATCATTTACTGAGCACAAGATATTCTTATGAACTTTTTTGAGTTGTGTTCCATGCGTGTGCGTCTGCTCATGAATTGGTATGCCAAGAAGAAGGATTGCATGTAAATGGTATTTGTTAATATGATCACATTTTTGTTCAGGTGCATTTAAACTTAATAAGATGCATGGTTATGACTCGCATTTTTTTGACTTCATGGCGACAGATCACAGCATTGTATTTGATAGCACCCTTCAAGATCTTGAAAATGAAATACATTTTTAAGCATTTTTGCGTAAAACATAATGCATTCAAGTTGTTAGAGGATTGATGAGGTCTTGCTCAAAATTATATCCTTGAATTTTTTTCAGTAAGACGTGACAATAATGGCAATGCGTCAAAATGTTTGAAGGTTAGTTTGAAGTTAAAAAAATGTGTTATTTTTCCTAAAAATCGTGAACCTACTTAAAGTCCCAAATATCATAATGTGGTTGCTTGGTTAAGAAAATTGTGTTTTTGATTTTGTTTAGTTTTGATGATAGAATATATTTTGATAGTTGGGGCAGGTTGACATTCATGCTTTCCTAAAATAACATACATGATTACTGCTAAATAAAGTCAATGAAACAAATCTTAAAATATAACTTGAGCTTAAGTTTTAATAATTACAGATTTCTTGCTTCCGGTGCCAACATTGCTACACTCCAGTGAGCATGCACGTTTGAGTGTGCAACTTTTCAATGATTTTTCTAAAAGACTAGCATTGTTTACGAAAATAAAAGTTAGGTTTTCATTTGATAAAAACAAACGAGGAAATCTGTAATATCTATGTATGAACTATGAACCTCTTTGTGTAGAATACGCGTAAAAGGAAGAAAACGAAATTTGGCTTCCATTCAATCAACTAGCATGATATGCATGTGGCTTTTATCATGATGCTTTGTGCATTATTTAAAAGTGCGAA